>OU427003.1:3494344-3536844 GCA_911387935.1 Dolichovespula saxonica | reverse complement strand
GAAGTACTTTATCGCCGAGGCCTGTGGTAGATTATAAGGAGCAGTGAGAGAGAGAGAGAGAGAGAGAGAGAGAGAGAGAGAGATGTCTTCTTACTTATATTATATCTTTTCTCCCCTCCCTTTCTCATATGTTTCGCCTTAAATTTCAAATCTAACAAAACGAACCAGATCCCACCAAGCACGCAAGAAGAGGAGACATATAAACATATATGTATGTATTTACTCTACATATGATGGACTACGGCCAACAGGATATTATATCGATTTCTACGTTGGTACATAGAGACACGAACTTTCATTCGATTCGTAACTTTTTACCCTTCTATATATATATTTTTTTCTTTTTTTTTTTCATAGCTCAAGGTCAACAGTCACTACATAGTAGTATTATATTCGATAGCCAAAAAGTTATTCGTATAGATAATGATGTTAAGTTTTTATAGGACATACTAATACGCGCGTGTGTGTGTAGTATAAAATATATCGATTTCATTTTTAATTTATTCCTTAATATTCGTTCTCATATATGTAATTACACGCCTCTCTCTATCTCGATTTAAAAATTATAAAAATATCTCGAGTAAAAAATTTTCGATATCGACGAAAGAATACGATTCGCGAGCCCTCTTCTCTAACGATTTAATGACATCTTTACGAGAATATATGGATATTTACAATGTGTTGTGCGCACGATTATCGGTGATAAAAATCTACTACACTAGGTAGGCGCTGCTTTATCACGAAGAATTAAGTACACGGAAAGGCCAAAGGGAATAAGAGAGAAATGAAAATTGAGAGAGAGAGAGAGAGAGAGAGAGAGAGAGAGAGAGAGAGAGAGAGAGAGAGAGAGAGAGAGAGAGAGAGAGAGAGAGCAATAATATGAGAATGTAAGAACGAAAGAGACAAGTATCATTTTTCGATAGATACCTACACATGCACGAAACATAGACAATATGTACATACATTATAATTTGTGGTTGGGTTTTGTTTAAATTGTTTTTTTTTTCCACAACTCGGGTCACGATCTCCTCTTCTCTCTCTTTCTCTCTCGTTCGCTCGCTCGCTCGCTCTACTATTATTGATTTTACGCGCAACATATGTTTCAAGCCGATTATTCGCACGGCACATTCGCCGCCTGTACAGAACAAATGGCTATACGAGCATGTAGTAATACGTTTTGTTAAAAAATAAAGCTTCCCGTCTTTCCTTTAATTTAAGCGGATAAAGTAAATACAAGTCCGCATACTACCGTTTTGCTAATTCTCTTATCCGATTATATTGGCTTTCTCTTTCTTTTTCTTCTTCTTCTTCTACTTTATCTTTCCATCTGCATCGGAAATACGTTTTAATCGATCTCAGATAGATCGATATTTCAATATTGTTTTTTTTTTTTTTTTTTAATACTACGTTTGGAATGTACATCTTAATGTATGTGTATACATATATATATATATATATATATATATATATATATATATATATATATAGAGAGAGAGAGAGAGAGAGAGAGGGAGAGAGAGAGAGAGAGAGAGAGAGAGAGAATCATGATAAGAATGTATCCTAGCTTGATATTCGATCGTCGCAATGCGTCAAATCGCAGCTTCATTACGGTCCAACTGGCAGACAAATAGTAAATAAATATTCATGAGAAATGAACTGCTGATGTTTTCTGTTTGATCGCTACGCGGATGATAATGTTGTTGAACTTTACATCAACGAGAGAAAGGGGGAGAGAGAGATTACTCATTGATGATATTTAATATTAAAAAAAGATACGATTTTTGGCGTGACTCATCGTTTCTACAAAAATATATTGAAAGAGTTGTAAAAATAAAAGAAAAAAAACGACGTGAATGATAAAATGTCATTTAAATTGCTCTTCGATTTCCACCATAATTATCTCTTATTCTACAGATTAAAAGTACAATATTTTTATTTGTATTCTAAAACAAATTAACGAGATATAATTACGAAATTATATTCGATGTTCATCTTTGACATGTTTTAACGATTCCATTTAATTTCACGTTCGCTTAATAACGAACAAAACGATTCCAATGTTTCTCATCGTAATCTTCGTTTCATATTGGCATTGATTTTTAATCGCAGCACATATTAATCCGAAAAAATTCGTAACGCGAAAATATTCATCGCGTGTTCTCCTTACCTTGAACTTCCTTTGATTCCTCTATTTTAATGTTATAACATCGAAGTCGTTTGCGAGCTCTATTCGGTTAAAAAGATAATCAGAATGGACTTTGTCCGCAACATATTCGAAATCAGAAATAATTACTCTCTTAGCTGTCTGTCGATGTAAATCTTTATTGTGCATGAATATAACGAAGTTTTTCTTTATTAAGAAGATTTTAATTATTTAAAATGCGACGATAGTTCAATAATTTACGTTACGAATCTTAAACATTTTACGTATATTCCCTATTATGGGTTCTTTCATTTATATATATATATATATATATATATATATATATATATATATATATATAATTTATAAATAGTAAATCGTTTACAATGGGAATCAATTGTAGCAATCTCGAATTATAATTTTTATTCTATAAAAATATTATCTTTCCATATAGATATGATTCAATGATAATTGGACGAAGCCTTACTAGTAAAATGTATTTTACATTAAGTCGCGAACTTGTTCATTTTTTCTTTTTTTATTTTATTTAATGTCTGTTGCATTCCAAAGAGATGATTAATGTTCTTGGAATTCAAAGAAAAAAAAAAAAAAAAAAAAAAACTAAGATTTTCAATCCAAAATGTAGAGCAATAATTGGGACATGAATGCTGATATCCAAATATATGTAATTAGACAAATTAAAATATTTGTGATATTCAATTTGCAATAATTCAATTTTTCCGCTTAGATGATTATGAAGATGCAAAGAAATATTGCAATATAATGCAATAGACCGTAAATGTCTACGAGTAAATAAATATATATAGATATACATATAACATTGAAAAGAAATGATCGATCGCATTATAGAAGCTAAGAAAGATGAACCAATGTAGTGACTCTACGCGTATATGTATGTACATACATACATCCAACGATGTTCCGTTTTTTCTCGCTCTTTTTTTTCTCTCTCTCTTCTCTTTTTTTGATACAAAAATGACCATTTCGCGTTTAAATTTATGATTCCATTCTCGTAGGGACAATCTCACATTCAAATCTTGTTAACGTTTATGTTGGTTTTTTTCTTCTTTTTTTTTTTTTACGAGTGCATCTCCATAGAGACAATTTTAATTGATGAATTCTATTATACGTAGAAGAAAAATGAATGACGTACTAGCGTAAGGGGGGGGGGAAGATAATAACGAGATAAAAAATATGAGTCTAAGAGAAGTATGGGGTAGGGGAGGGGAGGGGCGAAGAAAGGGCGTAGAAGGGAATAAAAAAGTGACTTACCTTTTCTCTTTCCGCTCGAAAGATGGATAACATACATAGTTCGTTGAAAACAACGGGACGATAAATTGATTAACACCGGGTAAATTTGTAAATACATGTGATAAACGTGAAAAAGATATATATATATATATATATATATATATATATATATATATATTTATCCTTCTATCGAATGAATCTATATATCTGATCTCGGATCTCTCTCTTTTTTTTTTTTTTGTTATTTTTCCTTTCAACAAAATCTAAGCGACGTTATAGAACGAATGTAAAACTTCACCGGAAATGACAAATGATCCATTCGTAGATTCAAACTTAAAATAATCTAATACATTCGTATCCGAGTTACGTGCCATACAAAAGTATATACGAACGGTAAAGTTGAAATAGTAATATCACGTAACGAGGATTTAATTAAAAAACGAAAACGTTCTTTCCTTAACCGTGACGCATCGATTTCTTTTGATATTACATGATTTCCTCCTTCTTTTACTATTGCCACATTACGAATTCCTTTTGATTACTACCTGGAAAATATACTTATCAAATATGATAATACGCTTTCATAGAGCATACATATATTTATAAGGACGTATTTTAAAACAATGTATTTGCAAATACGTCGTAGAAGCTTTTTTTGTAAATGTACATATACATACATACATACATATATATATATATATATATATATATATATATATATATATATATGCATATGCGTTAAAAAAAAGAAAAAAAGAACAACGTACGAGGAAATTTTTTTTTATGTTTTTTAAAAAGATTACCTTCTTCTAACTCGGAACGTCTCGTTTATTCTGCCCTTTTATTAACAACATTCTTCTTTTTTAGCGAATTTCGAAGTGGCACAACATTTCGCAACGACGAATGAGAGAACATGTCCGAATGAAGAATGTGAGAAATCGATTGTTTGTAAAATGTGTTGTCGAACATAAAAATGTCGACTACTAAAAATAATGGGCGACATTGAGAGGAGAGTTTTCGTAGCATTGTGTTTTAAATAAATATTAGAAACGGTATACTCATTTCATTTGTTATTTTCTTCATCTTCGTGTCTTTTAACGATCACAGCAGCTTCTTACTTAAGATAGCGCGAGATGCGTAATAAATTAAATTACAATTAGAATTAGAGAAGAATTAAGGAACATGTGAATACGTGTATGTATAATATGACGTATATATATATATATACATATAAATAATATATATATATATATATATATATATATGTATGTATTATATAAACAATATTTATTAATCATCATACATTATCATCAAAGACCTTGTTGACCCAACTATACACTGACAATTTTGGAACTATCATGCTATTTCATTCGCTTATTAACGTCAGACGCGCGTGGTTTAAACGCGTAACCAACAATTTCTGGTCCTTCTTCTTGGTATTTTTTTATCTTTTGTTCTTTTATTTTGTCTTTTTTAAATTGCTACTTACGTAAAGCTCCGATTACGGCTAAACTTACGGTTGTGTCTTTCTTGAGATAATACTTTCGTTTACGATCGATTATCAAAATATGCGAGAAAGAAAACGCGCAGAATATCGAAGCGCGCGAATGCCGTACAATTTTAACGTTAATGCTCGTTACAATTGTAACATAATACAATACAATGCGATACCTTACAATATAAAATGTACAATACGTGACGATACGACACGACACGACACGACACAAAACAATACAATACAATACAATACAATACAACACAACACAACGCAACAAATCACATCATCACCGTCAATGTTCCATTTTATTTTTCTTAGACATTAATCGGTTCGCACGAGGATTTTAACAGCTAATATCCACGACAAATTTTCTGAATTGTGATCGCAAAATTTTTTTTTTCAGATGACATAAGCGCAAATCGAAGATTTACAGAAGTCGCGCGTTCTCGATATTGCATTATATAAAAATAGATCGCCGATAATCCTGCTGTTCTCTTCCTCATATTTTTAATCATCATAATTGTTTCTTTTCTTTTCTTTATCTTGCTCCTTTTACCTTTCCTCTCACACGTCCCCCCCTCTACATGTGTTATTATATTTCTGGTCGATCGCATCATTTTTGTCATACATAATTAAAACAGATGTGTTACGTTACGTGCATATATAAAATACACGTTACAAACATATACACGCATACGATGAATCTCGAGATTGGAATGATTTGCACGTTTCTAGATTTTTTTTCATCGATCTCAATCTTTCTCTCTCTCTCTCTCTCTCTCGTCTTACATACAGATCTATGTGTATAACACGTCACAAATAAAATTAATATTAAAAGGAACGATGCGACTAGCATGATCATTCGGTATATATTTTATGTACAATTTGCGTTATTTAAGATCGCAGTCGATTAGATAATGTATATAATATATTTACAGATAAGCTATGAAAATTTTGACGCGCCTCTAATGATGCCAAAGAATTATTTTGCTTGATCTTTGATATGCCTATAACGCTGTATCGATATGACTTTTCTTTATCTTTCATTTCTCTCTCTCTCTCTCTCTCTCTCTCTTACACACACACACACACACACATCTATCCGTTTCTCTCTCTTTCTCTTTTTATGACACAATAACGCGCGCGCGTTACTTTTATTGCCTACATTTCAATGAAAGTCTTATATTCATTCAAAACGAAATAATAATATTATCGCTAACATTAAATATCGACATAAAATGGTCGATTAAATGAATTTATGATAACAAGAAACCCGCACTTGCAAATATTTAGTTCGTTTCTCTCTCTCTCTCTCTCTCTCTCTCTCTCATTTCGCATTGAACGACATTAATAATGAATCCTAATAAGAGCGCGTGATCCCGCTTGGTAAATTTAAGTGCACGTGTAAGTAGCAAAGAGATCGTTTCGTCGATAAATCGAAGAATCGTACCTCTCTATATATTGGCTTCTTTGAATTTCTTTTCTTTTCTTCTCTTTCTTTCTTACTTTTTTTTTTACATTGATCATCTTCTAATACTTACAGTGGCACAACATACGTATGTCGGTTCGATCGTTCGACGTAACAAATTAAATATTATAAATTAAAAGGGGGGGAGGGGTGGTTCGTGGGAGGGGAAGAAAAAGGAAAAGAAAAGATTGACACACACGATCATTAGTTGTATTATTAAGATTAGACGAAGTATCGAAAATGATATTTATGATTTTTAGCATAACACGATCGATTTTGGAGAAGAGTGAAAACGGAGCGTAGACAAAATCGAACGAAGATATATATTCCTTCAGGGTATTTAAAAAGAAAAGGAGAAACAGATTCGTAGTTTCGAAGGAGAAGGGGGGGGGGAAAGAAAGAATGGAATGATAAAGTAGACACGTTTGAATCGGTTCGCTGTTTTTTTTTTTTTTATTATTTCTTTCTTTCTTTCTTTCATTCTTTTTTTTTTAATTATTATCCTCAAAAAACGCTCCCGTCGGACAAACTTTTATTTTCCGTTTATTCATTCGTCGCTTTATCTATCTTCTTTTGACCAAGCCAGTCTTTTGTAACATCACACACACCACACACACACACACACACACACGTGTATATATATATATATATATATGTATACGCATATACATATTGTGTAAGAAGAAATCACTTTATTCGAAAGATTATCTCGATTCGTGTTGATACCGTCTTTGTCGGATAGCGTCTTTATCAATTTTATCATTGCTGTACGATTTTACAAATTTACATTGACGATAGGATCTTATTTCTTTTCTCCGCGAGACACACATATATAGTCTCTGCAGCCATATTTGTTCTTGGATTTCGAGATAACGATGGTTTTTTTTGCTCACACGATACTTCGTTTCGACAGGGATACGTATCACGAGTGTTCTAAAAAAAAACAAAGGAATAATGATAATAATAATAATAAATAAGTAAACAAATAAAAAACAAACAAACAAAATCGCAATAATTTTTTGTTGTCTTTCAAGTCAAATACTCTCCGATTTATTTTATCGTTTTAACGAGTTCGACGATAATAAGAACATATGATCGATGGTGGACTCTCATTTTTCGTGCATCGAAATTTTTAAGGAGATACCCTTTAGAATTCTTCATCGTTGTATGATAGGATATAATCTTACAATGGGGTTTTATAAGAATTTAAAAATTGAATATGTAATTGCAATATATAAAAAAGATAAATAAATAAATAAATAAATAAATAAACCAAAACTTTTTCCGAAATTTTGACCTAGAGAAAGAAAATTCAAAAATCTAGAAATATTACCATTTAAGATGAAATACATTATTGCTTACGTAGATTTTTGAATTAACTTAGAGCAACGATCCTATTGAAAAAAAAAATTACTAAGAATTTTCCTACGTCTACGATAAATAGCATAATGACAACGAGATATGCGATAAAGTCATTAACGAACGTGTCTCAGAATACCATAGTATGATTGCAACAAAATATTAATTATAATCAAACAACGCGATCAACTTTAATTTGGATCACAACTACGACCACGTTCGAGTTGCATCAACAGTTTGACGCAGGTATCCTCAAATGGATCATCGTTATTTATCAAGATTTATAACTCTAGAGAGGTTAAGGTTATACAAATTAATAATGTTTTAAGAGTTTTCTTCCTCCTCCCCTACATAGCTGCTAATTTATTGACAATGTTGGGAACTTGATACCATTGACCCCCATTTATAAATTTAACGTGCAAATCTTATTAAGTCCGATCGCGAAATTAAATTTATTAATTAAAATCACTTTCAAAATATCTCATCGATAATGTCTCTTATCGGGGCTATGGTGTGTATAGCTTGCTCGAGACGATTAAGTCATGCTTTAAATCGTTATCCGTCCAGTTTTTTACCACAAAATGTGATTTCATATCTACTATCCATGGTGTCGCTCGAACGATGATAAATGAATATGACTAATTTATAAGCCAATCCAAAGTAAACATATACTCTGAATCTCTAGATTGATGGCAATGACAAAAATTGAAAATAATCCTGAATTACTAATAAAAACATATCGAGATACGGACTTTCAATTTTAAAGTAATAAAAAAAGCATTTGAAACGCATTTGGAGGGTAAACGCACAATAAGATTGGATTTCTTTAATGACGAATCGAAAATATTATTATAAGATTTGAAATAGTAAAAGGGCACGGCGAAGATTTTTCTTATGCAAATTGATCGATTTAATAGATTAATCGATCGTCGTCGTTATAAATCGTACATATTTCCATTAAAAGAATAAAAAAAGAAACGACAAGGAAGAAAAAGAAATAAAAATAGGAAAAACGCGACTTTTAATTTTTTGTTCTTATCGATGAAAAAAATATGTACATACATACATAACAATGATTTCATTTGAAGGTTTATACTTTGCAGAGATAAAATAGATGCATTGAAAACGATGGTGTAAATATAAACGTCAAAGAGATGATATATTACGAATGATAAATTTAATACGTTTTGGATTAATTTTATGAATGAATGAATGAATGAATGAATGAATGAATGTATATATACATTATATGTATATATATATACACATACATATATATAAATGTATCTCAGGATGAAAATACTTGGATTTGCTCATTTGATAAGTGACTATATCTACATATATCGTGCGTGCGTCAAGTCTCTCTCTCTCTCTCTCTCTCTCTCTCTCATGCGCGTGTAAACGAGGTACTTTCTTTTGATATAGAGATGGATAAATGTAGGACAGATAAAAGAAGCAAAGGAAAGAGATATATCTATGTGTATAAAGTGTGTCCCACACAGATAAATACATTCGGGGGTGCAGCTTTTGACGATCGATAAACTAGGACTTAGAAATGCTTTTAGGAAGTAACGTGCACGCGATGATATTCTTGTTCGATTGCTAAAGTAATATTGTCTTTTATAGTTTTTTTCCAAAAGGCAATAATCGAATAAGTGTATTTTGTATCATTAGAAAAAAAGAAATAAATGATAAAAAATAATTTATGAATTTAAGAAGAGTCTCTTTTGCGTGTGTGTGTGCCTTGTCTTTTTATGTGTGCATACGTCCGTATGTATGGGAACGATTTAACGAGATTATTCGAGAAATATTATTGCTTAATTCTACGACTAATTGGTATCCTAATAATTTCAATGAATCTCGTTTCACGACATTGAAATAATATGTTAATAGTCCAATATCAAAGGTTTATCAACTTTCGTTCTTTATGGATTATTCCGATCGTAACCACGATTGTTAAAATTATACCGAATCACATTAATTATTTCAGCGATAAAATTGAAATCTTTCTCATTCTTATCTCCGATTACACATAAACGTCTATATATTTATCAATGATTGATACTACGATCGTCAATGGTAGAAAATAGTAGTTATGACATTGTCGATGTTTCTATATACAATCGGACGCACGCACACACACACACTTTTATATGTATATATATATATATTTATATATTAATATATATATAAATCGTACCGAAATCTCGTATTTCCGATCAATTAACGTTAAGTCTACACATATCCCGTATTTTATAAATTAACAACGATTGAAACTTTCGAGGAAGAGCGAGACGATCGTATTTTGAAAAATAAACGATCTCGCACGATAGTTACAATTAAATTTTTTTTAATACCGAATCGACATATAAAAAGAATCGTATACTATTATTATTCGAATGAAACTCGAGCAAGGCCATAAAAATCTCTACGAACTTGACGCTTACGTACGAGGATTCAACTGTGATCGACTACGATCAATTTAAAAGTATTCATCGAAGCCTATAACCCGTGTCCTACGCTTATAATACTGAAAATCTATCCTTCTGTCGTTTTTACGATCGAAATTTTATATATATATATATATATATATATATATATATATATATATATATGTTGCATTAATTGGCACGTAAGTAATAATAATCAATTCGATATTACCCTCAAATATTTCATCTCCCTTATTTTTCCTTGCTTTTACAATAAATATCACATACCTATATTAACGTTGTTGGATGCAACAAATTTTTTTTTTTTTTATACCGAGTAATAACCATAAAACGTGCGAGTAGAAATATATCGTAGCTTAAGGGTAGAGAAAAAAAATAAAGAAGAAATTGCGCTAGTCTTTCGAAGTTACTGTAGAGTTCGGTGCTTGACATTAAGCACTATGCTCTCTTTCTCTCTCTCTCTCTCTCTCTCTCTCTCTCTCTGTACGCGCGCGCGCGCGCGTATGTGTGTGGTGTTACATAGTAGTACCCCGCGACTAACAATGAGTTCATCAGGAACTAGAAACAATAGCCGTATTCTTCTCATAAAGTGAGGTGAATTCGTCTTGAATATTTTTAGACCAACGTATGCTGACCCTGGCATATACATACCGTCACCATTATTCACCGAATAACACCGACGATTCATCATCCCCCCGTGTAACGAAAATTTTGAATATTCATTTTTTCTTTTTTTTTTTTTTTTTTTTATAACCAAGATCCATTTAATATTCTTCGTATTACATCGATGGAAAATCGATGCGATCGCTCATCGAGATCGCCAAATTGTTTCGAATCTTTTCCCCGGAAAGAAATTCAATGTACACTTAAATCGATAATGAGATATCTTTAAATCGTTGCCGTTGGATATAGAGTGGAATAATGTCCGGAAATATCCACTCTGCATTTTCGAGGGATACACCGAGTCAATCTTCTCCACTTAAAGCGATAAATATATGAATAAACCCCTATAGAACAGCGATCCCCAATCCTATGTCTGTTGTGTAGGCACCATGAAAGTCAATCGATACGTTTGCTCTTAATCATTGCCTTATTCTTTTTTCTTTTATCACTATTTTTTTTTTTTTTCATCATTATTTGTTGCATTAACCATATTTTTTTTTTTTTATCGAAATAAGGGTCTTTCAAAGTTCGCTTTTCACGTTATTCGAATTTGAAAATATTGTTACGTATCAATTATTTGGAGAATTTTAGAATCTATCGAATTTTCTTCCCATCAGTTTAAATCCGATGAAAAATATTCTCAAGTAAGTAAAACTATCTTTAGTACAAATATTTTGTAGAATTAATGATACAAACAATGAACTGGGTAGGCTGTTAATTATACGAAAATGTACATTCCCTCCCCCCCTCTCAACCCATAAGCAATACTAATTCACATCGTTCCATTGATAAGGTTGGGGACCTCTGCTTCATAGGATGACCCGTTAGAATTACCGCGATTACTACGATCACTTGTTCCGTAAGAACAATTTGGGCCTACGTTTCAGATGACGACACCAAGTACAAAGTAATAAAAAGCTATGTCCATGCCTTTTTCACGGGACAAGTGCAATCATTATCATTACCTACAATCTACATACATTTAAATCTGCTACCATATCATGCGCAATGTCATTGAATGATCCACGGTCTCGCGTATTTCTCGCGTATTTAAAGTAATGATCCTCGTCGATATTGGTTATGGACACATCGTTAAGAAAGCGTTCAATTGATTAAACTATCATCGAACAAAGAACAACGTAACTTTTGTACGACGAATATAATTTAAATGAATCACCAAACATTCCGGTAAATTTAATTTAATAACGATTATAAGTATCTATTCGTCATTAATTCCTGCTAACTTGTATCGTTACATTTTCACGGTATATATATATATATATATATATATATATTTATTTATTTATTTATTTATTTATTTATTTATTTTTCTTTTCCGAACAATATAAAATCCTTTCGCGATACGACAAGCGATTGTGTTGCTTCGAACGTTAAAATTAATATCGTTAGAACAAATAATGAGGCGACAAAGTTTCTCAATTAAAATCTACGAAATATATTCGTATAAATTCGTAACCTATATATATAAATCTTACGTAAGAGACTCGTACGCCATCGCGTTTCACAAAGAACTGAGAGTGCTGGTGACTTATAGACCGTAATACGTGTATATCTATATACATACATACATTAGAGAGAGAGAGAGAGAAAGAGAGAAAGAGAGAGAGAGAGAGAGAGAGAGAGAGAGAGAGAGAGAGAGAGAGAGAGACATATAAGTCCGACGGACACAAGGACAACCAGAAGTCACGTATCCTGTCTATATTATTATTTCCATTCGTTATATGTACGTTCCCATTAAAGGTTGCCGATGAATGTATAAGTAAATAAACAGAGGAAGAGGAGAAGAAGAAGGAGAAGGAGGAGTAGTAGTAGGAGAACAACTGTATAAGAAGAAAGAACGATAAATATTACGCGAGGTCGGTGTGAATCGTCCGTCATAAGTTCCCTAATCGCCGTTCTAATCCTTTATCAGCTGTTCGTGCGAAGGAGAATCAAACTTGATACGATAACCTCTTCTTATTTAAATGCATGTGAGTCAAGCTTTGAACTATCAATTAAGGACGCCGCCTTCACTACATAGGCAGGTCGTTTTTAAAAAACAATTGCTCGCACGCGCAAGTATATATATATATATATATATATATATATATATATATATATATATATATATAACGACGTAATACGCATAACAGTTTCGTTTAACAAGATTCAACGAGAGAGAGAGAGAGAGAGAGAGAGAGAGAGAGAGAGTGAGAGATTCAGAGAAAGTGAGAGAGACAGAGAGAAAGAGAAGAAGACGACGACGACGACGACGACGACCTTCGTTGTGATATCATTTTGATTGGAAAATAATTATGGTTGAGCGCATCGAACGTTATTATTAAATTGTACACCATTGATCACACAATCGTACAATCAATCGCACACTGCTTATGCCTGAAAGTTAATTCAAATACGAGGGTTTTCAGAAAAAAAAAAAAAAAATTGATCAAACACAATATTATTGCGCTGCGTATTATCGATCACAGATATCGTACACGTCGTGTGTACGTACGAAAATATTTTTGCGTCTCTTACATCGCGACGATCGGAGATCTTACAAGCAAACACGCGTGCGTAATTACGAACGAACGCTCGTAATCCAAATACGAGCATCCGAGGGAAAACAACCGTTCTTCTTTCACTCATTACGCGATTTTTGCGTGATATTTTTTTCTTATTCTTTTTTCCTTCGTTTTATTTTTCTTCGTCGATTCTTCTTATAACGTTTCTGTGTGCGCGAACGAAAAGAACAAACGAGAGATATCACTTGTGAAATCAATTTTTCGGAAGAAAATTCCATGAGAAAAGATTTCATCCGTGAGAGCAAATTTTTTCTGTATAAAAGAAAAACTGTATAGATGGGATAATAAGGTTTAAAGGTATTATTGAAAGTTTCGTGTAAAGCCAGTGAACGAGAGAGAGAGAGAGAGAGAGAGAATTTGTAAACGAGTCTTGAAAGAAGAGAAGCAGCAGCAATGGGATTATTAAAAATTACGACGAACATAGTTGTCCGTATGAAGGAGTGAAATGGTTTTTCTTTTTGTATGTACTTATTTATTTATCTATTTTTTTGTTTATTTTTCTTCTTTTATATAAACGAAGAAGAAGAAGAAAAAGAAGATGAAGAAATTCTGTTCTTTGTAACTCATTAACTGTTAACTTGAATAATTAAGTGCGCTACGTTAGATAGAAATACGACACTAAATGGTTTATGTTTTACCTTAACCTTTGGACTTATATACTTTAATCGAAACGTCAATAAGGCTTTACGACAAATTTCTTTCCATGATGGGTGGACGTCTAAGGATGAAGGTTACGTGTTCCCCTGTCCGTGCTACTTCGCGGGCAAAGAAGCGTAACGCTAACATAAAAGTGCATAAGACGATATTATATTGTTAGGTGAACGCGTGAAATGAATCTTTTTATTTTATTTTGTTCTTTTTTTTTTTTTTCTTTAAATCGTTTCGATTAAATCGTTCCAATGGAGATAGGCTCGTAGGATTCGTCGTGTGCGAAGAAGAGCTAAGAGGTGCGATCGGCGTATTAAAGTAAATAAAAGTTAGACAACAATGTATTAATTATTATAATTATTATTATTATTTTTATTATTTTTATTATTATTATTATAATAATAATTATTATTTTTATTATTATTATTATAATAATAATTATTATTTTTATTATTATTATTATAATAATTATTATTTTTATTATTATTATTATTATTATTATTATTATTATTATTAAAATTATTATTATTATTATTATTATTATTATTATTATTATTCAACACTCTATAGATTTATTCAAAGATGGCAAATGATTCTTTTTCCATGATTTTTATTTTACACGATGGAATTCACGAGATAAATATATACAAAACATACGTTAGAGGTTATATCGTCGGCCTTTAACGTTTTCACTTTCATTGTTCACAATGATTATACGAATATATTCGCGTTCGGGATCGATGTAAATTTGTAAAAATTAATGCAATCGTGAAATTATATAGAATCTATATAGGACTCTATATCACATAAATGTATATGCGTGTATGCGTGCGCACACGTGTGTGTGTGTGTGTGTGTGTGTGTGTGTATATAGTTATACTCGTTCGTGACTTTTTTTTTTTTAATTAATACCGTAATTGTTCGAAAGCGATGGTGCCGAGAGTCACAGAGTGTAATAATTAGCGATAACGAATGTTAATTGTAATGAATGTAAATTGAATAAAAATATGTAAGAGATGGTTGATAAATTTTCAAGGATCGACGTATCGAAGTGAAAGCAAGTAGAGTTTTTCGAAAGCTTCGGTCGAAGATTACGAAGTTAACGTTGCATCGAATCGGTGTTTTCATTAAAAAAAAAAAAAAAAGAAAAAAAAAAGAAAGAAAGAAAGGAAAAAAGAAAAGAAAAAACGTAACTCTTTGAACTACTTTCAACCGGAAGACTAATTAAAGAGAATAAGAGAATCCGACGAAAAGAAAATAAAAAAGAAAAAAAAAAAGAATAAATTTCTCTTAATAGAAAACAAAATAGTTTCTATTGAGGGATGCTCGTTAATTATATCGTGCCAATTTAAATATAATATAATATAATGATACGAAACGCGATCGAAGAGATCGTATTTTCACGAGTCTATCTGAATTTATCGCGGATCGGTATACTGTTTAGCTTCTTCTCCTTATTTTTTTTCTATTTTATTTTATTTCATTATTATTCCTCTTCTTTTTCCTTCGTTTATAAACAACGACGCTGAAGTACTTTCAAATGCGCTTGTCATCGGTATAAATAAAATAGCAGACGAGTACGAGCGAAAGAAGTTGGATAACGGTCGGCGAAACTCCGACTATCTTTACGAACTTCAACTAAATCGATCGTGTGGACAGTGTCAGCAGGCAGTGAACAAAATTCTTTTGCGACAAAAATTTATATATATATATATATATATATATATATATATGTATGTATGTATGTATGTATGTATGTATGTATATGTATATATGTCTTTATGCTTTTTTTACTCATCTCCTTCTTCATCTTCCTTCCTTTCTTTCTTTCTTTCTCTTTGTTCGTTTTCCGAAAATTTTCTCCTCGTATGCACATACGTACACGTGCATTTACAACGCGCAATAGTAAACAAGAGAAAGATATAACGCAAAGCATATAAAAAAAAAAAGAAAAGAAAAAAAAACAACGTGAAACGATCAAAATCGTACGGCTCCGTACAACCGTGATTAAAAAAACAATAATAAATTGTAAATGCACGGATTCTCGCAGTACGGATTGCATCGTAAGAAAATAAATAATCAACGATTTACGCTATTCCTTGTATTTTGCGTTTGTTCGTTCGTTCGTTTGTCGTTGCTGTTGTTTGGTTATTTTCTTTTTTTTTTTTTTTACTCGATCAAGTATTTCTCTTACGTAAACAACAAAGAAGAAGAAAGTGCAGGAGTGTTCGTTGAACGTACGCACAGGGACATCGAAAATTCAACGATCCTGCGTATCCTTTCTCGCGTTGAGTTTAAAAGTCGGCTCGAACGGTAGAAAGTAGAGTGCAACATTACCCAATTAGTTCGCATAATCGAGGCTACGGCATGTAGCGTTTGCTCGGTCACAGATCGCTCCGGCACGTACCTTTTCAACGAACGAATCGAAAAGCGACCAGCGTCGGCAAGAGACATATAAATTGGCGCTATATATGTATATGCATTTACAAAGAGATCGCGATGGGTGAGAGAAAGAGAGAGAGAGAGAGAGAGAGAGAGAGAGAGAGAGAGAAGAAAAGAAATTTATAATAATAATAATATGATGATGACGATAATGATGACGACGACAACGATGATGATGATAAAAATAAAAGAAAAATCACTATCCTTCTGTCGTCGCTCTATATTCGCATAATTAAATAATCATTAATTGATTAATTGATTAACTAATTAATTTTTCCTAGATATGTGATGTAAGATCGATCGTAAATGCGACAAGATGTTTACTGCATTATTATTTTTTTTTTTTAACACCATAAGCAACGTCGACTGTGTGTATGTGCGCGCTGGCGTTGACGCGGGCGCGTATGCCCGTCTATGTATAAATTATGAACTAATTCGCATTATAACTAATTACACCGTATTCCCCTGTGGATATGGGGAACCGGTGTTTAAGAAGAACCTTTGTCTATCTAATCTTTCTATCTATCTATCTATCTATCTATCTACCTATCTATCTATTCATTCATCTATCTACGACTAAAAAAACAACCGTGATGATGTTCGAGTAGTAACGTTTCGAACCATTTGATTCTTCATGATTATAATCGAGTTTCAATTTCGTCGTTCGGTGACACGAGAGATCAGCTGATCTGGAATATCTTTAAACGCACGCACGCACGCACGCACGCACCACACACACACATTGCAGTACGACTCTCTTATATCATACTTATATAAATCTTTCGAAATCCTAATCGAGATCATTCGTCGATTATATCGCAAAGATGATACATAACTAATTTCTTTCTATTATCCCTTTTCTATGTTATTACATATTTTGATTGATCTTTCTTATCCTTCTTGAAATCGCATCGATCTCAATGTGAAAGGACAAGGGAACGTGTTCCATTATTTAAATGGAAACGGATAACAAAATTTTGTCTACGCGGGGTCGTGAGTGGTGATGGTCGTGGGTTGGGATGAGGAGGAGAAGGTTGAGGAGGAGGGTAGAAGGTTTAAACGTAATTTTAAGTTGGGTAATGTCGTATCTAATCGATAATAACGAAGCACATCTTAAACGGGGACACTTATTATCGTTCAAAATTATCGCGTTAACGTGAAATTCGATATTGAAATATTTAATGACGATGTCGACGCGAACGACTTCTTTCCCTTTTTTTTTATACAGGGGGGCAAAAAGTGGCGCGAAATTCGAAAGAATTCTTTAGGTGTTCTCTTGGTAGGCAACGCGGTTCCATATTAAGAGACGAGGCAGTCTGTTTTAACGAGTAAAGAAAAAGAAGGAAAGGAAAGGAAAGGAAAAGAATAGAAAAGATAAGTAAAAAAAAAAAAAAAGGAAAAAGAAAAGACGAAGAAAAAAGATTTTAGAGATGTCTTGCTCTCGATTCGTCGACGAATGGATTCGAAAGCACGACGAAACCTTTCTCTCCTCGTAAGAACGCAAGCACAAGACGGAAGCCCATAAGCGTAAGTCTGAACGTATATATTGTATGTTCCGTATCAGGTGTGTGTGAGTGTATATATATATATGTATGTATGTATATATACATATATATATATATGTGTATATATATATATATATATATATATATATACACACGAAGAAGCGCGCGCAAGCAAATTCATTTTTATACATACGCGTGCTTTGAATAAAACTTTTATAAATAGATTTAAAACGGGAGTAGCATACAGAAATGGATATTTTTACGATCCATCGTAACAATGAATATTCAATTGGAATAATCGAAATCATGGCACCTTTATTGCAATCGAAAATTTCTCTACTTAACAATATCCGATATGTGTGTGTGTATATCTGTATACACATATACACACCCACACACAAATATATATATTTATATATACAGTAGAATCTTATCGTTATTCCGTCATATAATGAAAGCTTTTTTTTAACTCGAAATAAAGAAAAATTTATAATACAATATTCTCGTTGATATTCTCATTTCCTCTCTCTCTCTCTCTCTCTCTCTCTCTCTCTCTCTCTCTCTCTCTCTCTCTCTCTCTCTCTCTCTCTCTCTCTCTCTCTCTCTCTCTCTCTCTCTCTCTCTCTCTCTCTCTCTCTCTCTTTTAAAATTGATTTCGCTTGTCGAATCTCGAATAAGTATACATTCTAATATCGATTTATCGATTCAACTCATTTTCCTCGATTCATCCGAATAATCGAGATTCTACTATATTGAAACCGAACCGTATAACGCTTGACCGCTTTTATAATACATGTATATATATTCTCTCTCTCTCTCTCTCTCTCTCTCTCTTTTTCTTCTTTTTACAATTTTAACAATTTATAAAGAAAAGTATTATATTTATAAGGAAAATTTTTTTTTCCGAATACATCAACAACGAAGGCTTACAAGAAATATTACGTTAAACGATTCGCTCCTGTACACATACATACATACATATATATATATATATATATATATATATATATATATATATATGTACGTATTTCTGAATTTACATTAGAAACGTATATTATACCATTATCAGAATATACAAATCGTAGATATTTCTTTTTTATTTTTTAATATTATTCGATATATTACTTTCAACGTTATAACTTGCCGCACGGATCGGTCGATCCACTTGTTTTACGCTTGCGTTCTTACTGTTGAAATGTTACGTCAAACTCTTTTTTCTCTCCGTCTCTTCCTCCCTTCTCTCTCTCTCTCTCTCTCTCTCTCTCTCTCTTTCTTTTTCTCTCTCCCTTTCTAAGTGCGCTCGAGGTTCTTGAAAAACGAACGTATCGTCGATTTGTTCATGCGACAAGAAACGATCGATATTCACGATTCTCTCTCTCTCTTTTTCTCTTTCTTTCTCTAGTAATATTTGTCTTATCTAAAATGGTCCTTGTTAATCATCGCGAGTTTCAACGAGTACGATACAAAAAAGCACGGCTCGTTTTCGTCTACTTGCCGACTATATTTACTTCCTGTCCTCATTGTACCCTTTTTTCTTTTCAAAAACGCGCAACTCGCAACGCGCACGCGTAAAAGCACGTGCACGTACGTAAGTATGTATAATATGTATGTATTTATGCATGTATGTATGTATGTTACTACGCTACATTTCAGTCACACCTTTACTCGACTCTGTATGTGTTAAAAGTTGTACGATACACTTTGTAGCTCGCGATAAAAAAAGGTCATATACGAATATATGTATACATATATATACATACATATATATATATATATATATATATATATATATATATATATCTTTTTCTCTACTTTCCGTTTTGTTTTCTTTTCGCTATCGACAAGACGAAATATATTATGCAATTCATACTCATCTATTTGAAATATCTTTTTGACGCTCGAATGGTACGATATATTCGAGAATTATCACGATGTATTGCTTTTCTATATTTTTTCTCGAATTATTGATTTATATTATGCCGGTTTATATACAAGCGCGCGCGCGTACGTACCTACGTACGTACGTACGTACGTATATCGAGAGTATAAGCAAGAATAGCACGCGTGGGAATATTCTTTCGATTTTATTATGATTTATTTATCGTATATATATTACGTATCGATTTTCTATCATCGTTCGCGTATTTATATACGTATTTAGATACTAGCAGCAAATGATATGTATGTTATAATACGCGAATGTCTATTTACATTATTTAATTTTAACGTTAACGAACATGAATATTCGATAATACTATATTATATATCGAATATTCGAGATCGAAGAAAGCAAAAGCAAAAAAAAAGGGAAAGAATGAAGAAATCAAAATCTTTACCATATACATACTATCGTCGCGTTATCATCGTTCGAATAGGAGAGAATAGCATTTAGGCGGGAATGTTAAGTCAGCGAGTTGATAAGTGTATCGCACGGATGTTTGACTCATTACGCACGATGATCCCTTACTGACTCCTTAATGATTCATCTTGCCTGAAATCTATCCTTATCTTGCAAGCCACACGCGATTCGATCACAGTTCAATCGATAAGTTCTTATCGAAGTTATCTGCGAGTTGTGTTATCGAATTGTTAAAGAAAAAAAAAAAAAGGAAAGAAAAGGGAAAAATGAAGAAATAATCTCCAATTTTTTTTTCCTTACGAAAAAATTTCGAAGTTTCAAGAATAATAAACGTAATTAATTTTTAAATCATCACGACATTCATCGAGTCTTTTATTATTTTTTTTATTTTTTTTTTTTTTATAAAGCTAACCAATTGACATTCTTTCTCAACGTTTCTATTTATATTTTCTTTAACATTAACATTTTAACAGGTTCCCACTGTAATAAGGGAAATACCCAATGCGATTGGATTTAAACGTTTATTTTCTTTTTCGAATGAAACGTACTTTCTTTTATTCTTTTTATGATTATTATTATTATTATTATTATTATTATTATTATTATTATTAATTTTCTTCTTTATAATAAAATTGTACAATACTACTTTCTGAGATAACTCCGTTCGAGATAACAATAAAAAAGTAGCTTATGCGCGTAAAAAATAAACAGCTGAATTTACAAAGTTACTCAGCATAATAAATACATAATTTACGTATATTTCCCCATTACTAATCACACACACACACACACACACACACACACACACACACACACACACACACACACACACACACACACACACACACACACACACACACACACACACACACACACACACACCCACACACACACACACACACACACACACACACACACACACACACACACACACACACACAAATATCACGACCGAATTTAAAAACATTCTAAGAATAATATTGAAATAATTGATCATTATAACGTATAAAGTCGGGACTTATTAATCAATTAATGACTAACAGCAATGGCCCAGACGGTCAATGGGCAAATAGCGATAAAAGTGACGATGAAGTCTGAGCCGCGATAAATTTATAATGAAACAAAATATTTACAATATTCCAAAGGATGACAAAAGCGTGTAAGCGTATGATTCTAAAAAAATCGCGTTTGTGAATATGTGCATGCATATACGTATGTAGAATGATCGAAATTTATTTTTTCCATTGTTGGTAATGTGATACGAGAATCGTGTTAACTTTTAAGCAAGACTTTGCCCCCAGGAACCCAGTTTTATTAGAGTCGTCGATGCGATCAGAGTCGTCAGTTTCATTGGAATCGTAATTTGTTAAACAGAGTCGCGAAAAGGACAGTGCGTTTTTTATTGTGTTTCGAATTAAATTAAATATACAATTATTATTATTATTATTATTATTATTATTATTATTATTATTATTATTATTATTATTATTATTATTAGCAGCAGTAATAGTAGTAGTGGTAGTATTATTATTAATATTATTATTATTATTAATATCACGATATCGCTTCGCGATCAATAACTTATCACCCAGTACTCTCTCCTTCCCTATAATGTGTAAGCTGACGAACGAGTACTTCAATGATTTTACTCCGTTCGATTTATCGATCATCAAACGTTATTCAGTCGGCAGTAAAACTTCTTCGTATTGATCGTATTCAGAAGGAAATTCGCTTAATCTCCCGGCGACCCGATTCGTGCCATTTTGCGAGCAAATAAAAAGTAGATAGAAAGAAAAAAGAAGAAGAAGTAAGTAGAAGAAGAAGAAGAAGAAAAGGAAGGAACGATTCTCAGGTGAGCGAGAGAGAGAGAGAGAGAGAGAGAATCATAGTATATAGAGAGATATTTCATGCATATTGTAATATCGTAGAGATATGTAGCACGAAATATATAGAATAGTGCGCGATATGCCATCAAGTATCACTAACCTCCGATTTTACGCGATGAGGGAGAAAGATTATATATATATATTTAAAAAAAGGGGAGGGAGCAAAAAATTACGAGAATTTGAGAAAGAAAGGAGAGAAAAAAAAGAGATAAAGAGAACGAGAGCAAGAGTGAATGAGAGAGAGAGAGAGAGAGAGAGATGATGGGAAAGGGAGAGAGAGAGAGAAGAGGGTGGGGGGGAGAGAAGGAGAGAAAGAAAAGGTTTAGGAGAAATAAGAATAAAGTAGGGAGAAAAGAGAAGAGAAAATAAAAAAGAAAGAAAAAATCCGAAGGGAAGAGAGAACGATTTGCTATCCTAATATTTTACTTTCGTCTTGACTTCCTCCGCGACGCCGCCCCATCTGAGCTTGTATACGCGCGAACGCCACTGTATCAGAGGATCCAGGACGGCCTGAACGAAGAGATATGGTCTCGTGATCTCACTGAGAAGCCATCCACAGACGAACATGAGTTTGTTGAAGGGCAACGGCCCGTTCTGTACGACACACAAAAGCGTCCAGTCGAACATGAACCACAATAGTATGTGTACAAGATAAAAAACTAAGGAGTCCCAGTCGAATAGAACACTGGCGGCCCATGAGGCACAGGCCCCGAGTACGAGGCACTCGCTGAGAGGTTCGAAGACGATCGTGGTGGGTAACATGGCGACACGAAGCTTGGCCCACCTCCTGAGCCTCGCCTGGAAGGAGTGCAACTCGCAGTGGCCGCTGTTTTGCAAGGCCGGCTGAGAGCAGACGGTTATTCGCCAGCCGCGGTCGGTCAATGACTTGGCGTAAAAGAAGTCCTCGGCGAGATAGACACCGAAGGTCTTGAGGCCGCCGACCTCGTCCAAGGTCGCTTTACGTAGTAACGCCGACATACCGGTATGACAGTTTATTCTCAAAAGATCGGCCGCCAGGTACATCCTGGATTGTACGGTACCGAAGAATATCTTTTCGTATGCCGCGGCAAAACCGTCGCGGTCGTACGTGAACGGCATCTGGTGTACCAATGCGACCTTATCGGTCATGTGGTTGACCATATCCAACAGCGTGTCCTCCTTCATCCTTATACCGCTGTCGCTAATAAGTACCAACTCGTATTTCGCCGTCTCGTAAGCGGGCTGCATGTTGTTGATTTTCGGATTGACCCCGACGTTCCTACCGCCGACGAACACTCGCGTCTCTATCTGGGGATATTTTTCGATCAGTTTCCCTACCAGCATCAACGCCGGATCGGAATCGTCCTCGACGCAGAAGAGCAATTCGTATCTGGGATATTCGATCGTGAAGAAAGTCTCGAGATTATTGAAAAGGTTCGGATCTACTCCCATTAACGGCTTTATTATGGAAACGCCAGGCAGGGGAGTCTCGTAGCTCGGCATTTGGGCGATCTTCCGGTGAAGCTTCCAACGGCCGGCTATCAGAGCCAACAAGTGAACAACCCACATGCCCGACCAGAATATCATGAAGAATATCGCGAACCCGTAGAGGGTATACAGCATGGAGTTCATCTTCGAGTAAAGGGTGGTGGTAGTAGGAGGGTGAGGTGTTGGTCGAGGAGGAGGGAGTAATTCACGGATGTGACTCAGAGAATTGGCAACCGGTCCCGCGTGCTTGACTCCAGGCCTTCCTCTCCTTCTTCTTTTATGCTATTTGATAGTCCGAGCGGCTTCTTCCTCCTCGAGGTTGTCGTCGTAATACCTAAGATCGAGGTTCCATCGCGAGGCGAGCCGTAACCTGAGATTAAAAGGCAACAACGACGACGACGACGACGACGACGGCGACGACGACGACGACGACATCTTCGAGGTTCGCTTAAAAGGGAAGGAACTTGGATCACGCGACGAGACTTTCCACCTTTTTTGACGTCTCTTTTGTCTCTCTCCTCATTTTCTTCAACGTCGTCGGCCTTTCTTTCATCGTCGTTTTCCTCTTGATCGTCGTCGTCGTCGTAGGGAGTCTCGCGGCCCTTGGGAGTCACCGCGCACCACCGCATTCAAGATCCTTTGTAACGGAAGATCTTCCTGTTATTTCTTTTCTTCTCTCTCTCTCTCTTTTTTTCTCTAATTTTCGAGGACGACGGCGACGGTCGGCGACGGTGACGGTCGCGCCGGCGATGCTCGCGTCTACCGTCGTCGTCGCGTTACGCTCCCTTCTCGTATAACCCGTATACCACACGTTCCCGTTCTCCTTCTCGTTCTCGACTTTCCTCCCCCAAGCACTCCTCCCTCCTCTCTTCTGACGACCCTTCCTTCCGACCCGTTCCTCTTCTCCTTTTTCTTATTCCTTTTAACGGTCCTCAATGTTTTTCGTGGAACGACAAACGCGTATGCCGGCACGACCGTCGACACGATCGACGACGACACGACCGCCACCGTCGTCACTGTCACCGTCGCCACCGTCACTAGCACTACCTTCGCTGTGGCCACCAACACTACTACTTCTATCGGCACCGCCACCACCAGCACCAACCTCCTCACGGCACCTCCTGTATCACTACGACCACCACCACCACCACCACCTCCTCCTCCTACTACTACTCCTCCTCCTCCTCCTCCTCCTCCTTCTCCTTCTCTGCCGCCGCTGCCACGGCCACTATTGTCGTCGCTATCGTAACCACTTGGTCGACACGCGTCGTCGTCGTCGTTGTTTTCGTCGTCTTCGTCTCTGTCACCTTTAAACCTCGAATAAGCGTAAATGACGATATAGAAGATTATTGAGGAAACGTTAGCCGGTAAAAGAAATACGTCGTTCAAAGGGTCAACCGATTTCGTTCGGTTATCTATCGTGGCAAACTCGACGTAACGATTTATACGTATTTCCTGAGAAATAATATCTATCTCGGCGTAGTTACTATCGTAGTATCTTGGCCGTCTCGCGACGCCTCGCACGGCGCGTCCCATCGACGCACCGTGGCGCTATACTCTTTCTATCTCCTCTCCTCCTATTTTCGACGATTCTTCTTCTTCTTCTTCTTCTTCTTCCTCCTCTTCTCTCGTGAGAGACTCGTCGTCGGCTCGCAACGTTCTTCTCTCTTACTCTTCTCAGCTCGCTAGTTTATTCTCTCTTTCTCTCTCTCTCTCTCTCTTCCTCTCTCTTTCTATCTCTATCTGTCCGTCTATTTATCTCTCACTCTCTCTCTCTCTCTCTCTCTCTCTTTCTTCTCCGAAAGGTGACTATCTTATGTTTCCTTACTGAACACGTAACGGCGTTACGTGTATCACTTGTTGTGCACGGTGAAACCTACCTCCGCCTTTTCCTTCTCCTTTTACGTTTCCTCATCGGCTAAGATCGCCGCCGACAATTTCGCATCTTCGTATATATCTCTTACAACCATAATCTTCACGTGTTTATCTCATTCCTTCGTTTCGATATAGTACAACAGTGATGATATAAAACTCGCGCTCGGCCATTTATATTGTTATTTTCCTTCATGTCGATATACAAATACCGAGATGCTCTCTCTTTCTCTCTCTCTCTCTCTTTCCCTCTCTGTCCCTGTCTCTGTCTCTCGGTTACGTGCTCGTCATACCTGTTCTCTCTCTCTCTCTCTCTCTCTCTCGCAGCAGCAGCAGCAGCAGCAGCAGCAGAGACCACGCCGAACGTTTTTGACGTTAATCAACGACGTGTACGACTACAGGACTACATAAACTTCCCCTGGCGATGCTTTACGATGCGGCATCTTACGATGAGTATGACACTGCTGCCCCTGACGCCGCCGCCATCACCGTAACCATCACCATCACCCTCACAGTCACAGTGTCACAGTCACAGTCACAGTCACCGTCGTCGTCGTCGTCGCCGCCACCACCGTCGCCGTCGCCGTCGCAGCTGCTATTACTGCTGTTACTGTCGTTACTGCTGTTACTACTGCCCCCGACGCCGACGCCGACGCCGCTGTTACTGCCGCTGTGCAGTTCGTGCTTGCTCTCCGTACCGTTTCTCGATTTGTAGGGAACACAAACGGCGACGAGACGACGACGACGACGACGACGACGACGACATACGCGCCACGATCGACCAATCCACCTTCTTCGACAACCAGGAGTACATCCTCCAAATTCTATGACTCTTTGATTTTAATTAATTAATCTTTCCGTTAATCCTTCCGTTTTTGTTTGCTTTTTTTTCCCTTTTTCTCTTTTTTTTTTTTTTTTATTAGCGTTATTGTTTTTCTTTTTTCTTTTATTTTCGTCGTCCTCGTTCCTCGAATTACCCATTTCACGAATTTTCTTCGTCTCGCTTTCATCATCGTACGTTACGAAAAGAAATATATATATATATATATATATATATATATATATATATATATATATATATATATATATGTTGTAAGTTTTATTCGGCATGTACAATTTGCTCGTTATAATATCGTCGTTGGAGCATTGGGAATATTTTGGAGAATATATGTATATATATATGTATATATCGGCAGGGGTGTATTTATTTGTTCATACTCAATGGCTTTTAATGTCGATTATTAATAACATTTTATTGGAGTTATATATAAATGGTCGTAGAATTCTCTTCTCTTCTTTTCTTTGCATTTAATTATCGCCTTTTTTTTTTCAATAAAGTAATTCTCATCGAGATTTTTATATTCCTCGCATATAGTTTCAGCTTATAATAAATATGTCTCCTTTCCTCCGCCGACGGGTTTATTTTTAACGATTAAAAGGCAATTCTCAAGGATGAGAATCTTTAAAAATGGGGTGGGAGGAGAGAGAGGGGGAGAGGGTGTACGAAGAATTTGTAAAGACGAGATTACCTGTACTCGTTTGCCACATAAAAACGACACCGTAACACAAATCGCTCGTTTTCACGTGGTATTTGTAAATACTGTACAATTGTAATAGAGGGAATACGAGTTGACAAACCATCGAGAAATCGTCAATGTCATTCATAACTTTTCACGCATCGTTCAGTGTATATCAATATTTCATTATCAAACTACGTGTACCTATAAGTCGTTTGCCTTACTAATTAATTTTTATAAATTTATCGATCAATATCAATAAATGCGTTATCTTAATTTACAAATTATCTTACATTTTACGAATCCGATCAAGTTCGTTTGTATTGCACCAGAAATATGAGAGACAAGTCAGTATGATTTTTTTCTTTTTCAAAATACAATTGTTAAAAAATTTCACGATTTATTGTTCAATCTAATCTATACGAAATAAACTTCAATTCGTGCGTATAAATGATTGTATTTATAATAGATAAACGTTTGACATTGTTGGTGCAACATATTATACGTATGTTCCATCTATTCATCTCAAGTTCATAAAATGCACCTTTTGTACTACATCGTATGGATATCATAAAATATATTTTTCTATCAAATCTTATGAGTATATATATATATATATATATATATATATATATATATATATATATATATATATATACATAGCTATTTATTTAACAAATGCATTTATTTCGATTGGGCCTTCACGTTTCATTTCTTCTTTTTTTTTTACGCTGCCAATACTTTTATGTAAATGTGCAAAAGCACATAAAAAATTTATCTCTAAATATAAATTTAATTCCTTTCAGCAATACTCTAAAATTATCACATTGACATTTTAATTGTCGCATTATTAAAGTTTTTAGCATGTATTAAATTAATTGCATTGTTTTGTGTCTCAGTAATGAGCCTCTTCTATATATCCTTTCATACTTTTTGGCAAGGGCAACTTGTGAATATTATCCAATCTTGTATTTTGTCGTATAACAAAACGACAAAGATATTGTAAGCTCTTTACTTGAGTGAACCTACTAACTGGCTTTGTTAGCCTTACAGGAAACGATGGACAGCCAGGATATTTGGGTCTTGAATAACAAATAACTGCTGTTTCACTGAAGTTCATAGAATAATCTATTAAAGCAGCTATGGAAGTAAAGGATTTACTCTCTCCTCGGTTGCATAATGAAAAAATACCTCTACTGTGCTCTATTCGTGCGTGAAGTAATTTCCCGGATGATTTAAAACTTAATGTCAATAAATACCTGTTAAAAAAAATATCAGATTAAATATGTTTCTTACATGCGAGATATATGTAAAAATATGGTGTACCTGTCGTCTGATGAATCTCTAATTAAAAATGCACCATCCGGTTCTGACATAAGTTTAAGATCAGCCTCATTTCCAGATATGGGACCCCAATACCAACCGTATTTGCTCAATTTCAACAATTCTTCTGTAAGACATGCCTTCAGCTTACTTTCGTCATTTATTGCCATATCATTTTCTGCAGAAGACTCTACTAATGGATCAATATGCATTTTATCTTTTGTATCGTATTCTCCGTCCAGTACATCTAGATCTTTCGTTTCTTCCTTTGAATAAATATCAGTCTCGCAATCTAAAGGCGAAGAAAATTGAGTATTGCAATTAACTTGGTTTTCGTTAATAGTAGTTTGAGTAATATTGGCCAGTGAATTATCCGTATTTATAGAAGAAAGACAGCGTTCGACCAGCGGTGTGTCAACATAAAAAGAAGATTTTGCTGGCTTGTCGTTTTCAACCGTATACATTATTTGTTGGCTATCATAAAGATGATCGACTGTGATAGCTTTGCTTGCCTAAAAAAGTTTCATTATAACATTGAATATATTTGAATATATATATATATATATATATATATATATATATATATATATATATATATATATATATATATATGTATCCATATATAAAATATATGTACTTACTTTTTGCTTAACCTTGCAGATTGCAAAATGTTTTTTAATATTTCCAAAAAAACCATGTGGTATTTTGTTGGTATTATTATTTTGTGGTTTGCATGGTGCAACGTTGATTGTGTTGGGATCGTCTCCCTTCCATTTGTTTTCATCTGCCTTTATGACATTTTCACGATAATGACGTTTCCATAAGAAACCCAAAGGCTTCTTATTCAATTTCCAAGACATTAATCCGTATCTCGAAGTTTTTGTGTTATCCATTTGATTCACCATATCCAAAACAGATGATCAGAGTTTTCGTTCTCGTTTCAAGTGTCAACAAAACACGAAATTTGATTAATTAACATTGGTAATATTTACGGCATTATGCACATTTAGGATCGAAATAGTTTAACAATTATTTTCCTTTAAACGAGTATAGGTATACGTATATCGTACATATTTAATCTCATTCTAACCTGACATGTATATTTCTCTATTAAAAATTAACACTATTTTTATCGCATCTTTTGATCAAGCGTATGCATTAATTCTCTTCTAATTACGAATCAAAAACATCGATCAGCGATCAATCTGTCGCCAATGAACAGTGTTTATTCGTACATTATAGTTAAAAAAAAAAAAAAGGAAACTGTTCACGTTTAAAACACTATTGAAAATTTCGATTCGTCATAAATCGTCGATACTGTAATCTTCGATTGCAAAAATTAATTTATATTTTTCTTACTGTTCTATCTTTTCTGAGAATAAGGCGACAAGTAGGATTCATTTCTATGAAACACCCACCAATCAATAATTCGTTAGTTGAGACAATGATCTGAGACGCTATTGGTGGAATAGTTGAGTTTACGTAAATGGCGAATTGTGATTGCGATCGTAATGGATAGTCCTTAGAACCCTAGAAGTATACTAACTCGACAATCGTAAATGCGATATATGTATGTTACTTTTCGTGTATATGCGACATACGTATGCTTGACAGTCTGCTATCGTGTTATTTGACTCCAAATATAAAATCATCTGAACAATCGTCAAAAGAAGTCCAAATGAAGTTGACAATTGTATCAGTTCAAGTGTATTTAGATGAGAACGAAATAACACCTTTATCAATGTTAGAAGAAGAAGAAGAAGAAGAGGAGGAGGAAGAAGATACGGGTTGATATAACCTAAACTATGCTTTTGATTACATTTCTAATACATCTCGAAAAAAATATAACACCGATGTGTCGCTGCCCCCACCTGATTTTATAGCTACGAAATCGTGTCCGTTGATTTAGATTAAAAACTTCACACGTGCATCGACGTGAAGGAATAAATAGTAAATAGTAATAATTGCATATTTGTTTTTTCGCCGCCACGGTTTATACGCTTGTGTCGAGAAACGTAGAGGAGAATAGTCGACTCTGATTGGTTGATCTCTTAACGTAGGAGCCGATATAAGGTTTGGTCGTTTATAAGAATAAGGTTAAAATTTATCCGATAAGGTTAGATAAAGCTTAAAGTACATTTTTTATAATATTAATTCATCGCTACGGTTTGATGAAATTCGTTATTATGTTTATTAAGGAATAAATTAATTGGCCAACGTGATGTCATTATTTCGAAGTAAAGCATTTCGCTATGGTGTTCCATTCATAATTTTAGTCGTCGGTGGATCGTTTGGCCTCAAAGAGTTTACACAAATAAGGTATATCGTGTACATATGTATATTCTTATTTTGTGAAATCTAAAATATGGTATTGTAAGATGACCTAAGATTTAATCATTTATAATTGCATAATTTATGTTACAAATAATTTGTTATAATCGATTTCTATGTCTATCTTTTGCTGATGTAAGAGATTCTTATTTTAGATATATAATCAAACAGAAAAAGGCTTATTACGATGAAGCAAAAAAAGCAGGCGTTGAAGTAAAGAAACCAGGAGAAATTACTTTAGAATCTGAATTTGAAACAATTAAAAAGGTACGTTACAAACTATTAAAAAGTATTATGATATAGTCGATATATGCAAGTACTTTAGAATATATTAATAAGATCAAGTCTTGTAGAAATAGTTCTAATATAATAATGAAATTTTATTTCATATTTTTTTATATATTGTAGTCTTTTTTACATTCCTATTTAAAAAAAAAGCAGTTTAATTTTTATTTTCAGTAGACATATATCTGTACATAAATATGTCTCATAATTTATCAAAAAATAATAAATGGTTTTTATTTTTTAATTTCTATTTATTATATAGTTAAATGTTATTATATCCTACTTATTATAATTTCAGCTGGATATTGATAATTGGAAAAATGTAAGAATACCAAGACCTTGGGAGGAATAAATACAAGCTAATTATTTCTTATAAAATGTACAAAAACAGATATGTACTTATGGCAGTACTATTAAAATAGAATTTTAATAATGCCTGTAACAGTGACGCAAGTATTTTTTTTTTTTTTCAGAGATACATAACATCAACATTTTTCTAAACATTCATTCAATATATACATATAATTCAGATTTAATTTATTTAATTAATTATCTAACTTCGGCGCTTCAACTTTGCTCTGTAAAATATAATATAGAATTTTTTAGAAATGTATAACATGTAAATAATAATAATAAAAAAACTTACTTCTTTCAAATCTGAACATATTTAATAAACTTAGTTGTCCATGCTCGGAAGATAATTGTTTATTTCGACTGTTTCGTTTGATTTTACTTTTTTTGTTGGTTTTCTGAAAAATAATAAAAATTAAAGAAATTTCCACGGGTACTTTTTGCATATAAATATATCTTTATGATATTCCTGTTGTAGATAAAAATACAAACCATTTGGGAGCTTGTTAGTTGCTTTTTGATCGTTTTACTAGAACTAATGTCTGACGTATTTAATTTACTATTTGAAAATTTAAATGAATTATTTGTGTTATCTTCTACACTATTTAGGCTAACCGAATAATCGGATTCTGAAGTAGGACTGTTTGATTGCAGGATATTACAATTATAGTTATTCCTATTGTCATTTTCATTAAAATTTATGCATTCCACTTCGTTCTTTGAGGTAAATAAATTTCCTGATTTGTACGTATGATTTGAAGAACATGTGTTTTGCGTTGTAAACGTTTCTTCAGCAGCCATGCTTCTGTTAGCAATCATACTCTCATTTTCATTTACTGATGTATTCTGATCCGATTGATTTGTTGTATCTATGGAATGTGCATTATCAGGACTATTAAATTCTGTTAAATAGTTTAATTCGCACTTTCTGTCATCTACCTCTATTTTCATCTTTTTGGAGGTATGACTTACACATAGTTCGTCAGATTCAGAATTAATATCATTATCGTTATTTTTTGCATTACTTTTATCTATGTGTTCATTTATACTTGTAAAAAATTTACTTTCTGTAATTACGCTCTCATCAATAATTGTTTTCTTAAAGTGTATTGTGCGCCCGGGTCTTATCTTACTTCTACGTTTAAATAATAGACTAGGAGATGTTTCATTATTAGATTTAACAAATGGATTCGTTTTTCTAGTTAATATCGGAGATTTTTGTTCATTAACATTAGACACATTCTCTTCTTCAAAATGTATTGTATTTTCGGATTCAATACTTTCTTCAGATTTATATGCGCCTAAAATATCTTTTTCGTTTAATTCTTGATAATTTGGAGTATTTACATCTAAAATAAAATAAATATTTAAATTAATTTGAAACACTAATTCGTATATATATATTAGATATGATACAAATATTACCAGGACATTCTTTCTTCTTTAAATTAACAGATTTTTTTTCCAAAGTACAAGATCCTTTTATGGACAAGCGATGCTCATAATTTGTTGTTTCCTTTTTATACATGTTTCCTGTACTTTGTTTTGGTTTATAATTGTGCGACCAAATGCTTACGTGTTTTGTAACTGTGGTCAGCATTTTTGGATTCACCTTATTCATACGCTTTTGGAAAATTATCAAAAAAATAAATACAGTATAATATTATAAAGAATAAATATCTAAACATGTATTGTACCTGTTTTTTGTCAGGATCAAAATCATGAAGCTTTTTAAATGTGAATGGATCACAATTACCATAAGCAAGTTGTAATGCTTTATCAGGGTCTATTTCTTCTCCAGCATAGTGTAACTGATCTTCAGAAACGTCGGCTGAAGGAGAATTTAAACGTACTTGTTTTCTTTGTAAGGGACAAAATACCAATTGATGTTTGAATGTTACAAACGCTTTCATAAAGTTGTCTCTATACTCCTTCGATACTGTTAAAGACTTCATATTAAGACAAGTTCCTAAATTAGTAAGAGCCTGTAAAAATAATATTTACCTTTTTCCTCTCTATATATGCATTATATTGTACTATAATATCATAAATACTGACCTTATAAATATCACTGTTTGAATTCATACTTTGAATAAACTTTTTTGCTTTAATTAATCCTATACCACGGAGCGAAGGTAAATAATCGCATCCTGATAAAATGCACATATATCTAAATTTATCCATATCAAAGTCTGTAGACTTCACGTCCATAGCAAGATGCAATTTGTCTTGTTCAACAAGCAGACCATTACCATTCAAATCCATTTTAAAGAACACCTATGATCAGAACGTATCATTAATCACTTTTTTTTTCTCTCTTTAAAATCATTATCTCTTTATATATAAAAAAAAAAATTATATAAAATGCTAACTCTTTTACATCCAAATAATGTTAAATCACTGTCTTCAGTGATAACAATATCTGCTATACCACTAGTATTAAGATATGCTAATTGGGCATCAGCTTCATATGGAGCTACGATGCAATCTATATTTAAACTCTGACATGTTTTAATTAGTTCCAGAGCTATTTCATGCGTTACATCTATCGATTGTCTTAATAAATTCCTGCCTTCTGCAGTTTGTCCGCTACGTATTAATTCTGCTGCTTGACGACGTTTTATTTCTCTCTTTCTAGAAAATATATAATATATTTATATTAAAATATCAATAATATCTAAACACTATTATGAAAAAGAAAAAAAAAAAGAAAAAATAAAAACTACATACTCGTGTCTTTTGGCTTCAGTATCAGCCTTAGCCGGCAAATGTCGTCCGTCAAATACAAGAATAGGTTTTATATTATATTTTAAAAGCATTCTTATAAATTTCATACAATATACAATGTATCTAAAAGTTAAAAATTAAAAGTCAATCATGAACTTTAAGATGAAAGAAAATTAATGTCTAGCCAAAATATTAATTATTTAAATTTTAAGAAAAGTTTGAAACTGACAATGAGATATATTATAAAGTAATTGCTTACGCATCTGTCGGTTCTCCTAACGATAGTTTTTCAGCACAAGAAAATATTCCTTTGTGTAACCAACAATAAGTATCAATGGCAACAGATTCACCTGCAAATTCATTAATATTTGTTTGTCTCGTGGATTTCTCCAAAAATGGTAGTAATCCTGTAATACCCATATCTCAAATAAACAACAAAAGTACATTTATCACATAAAATCTTTTATTGAAACTTCTGAACAAGTAATTATAAATATTCACTTCTGTCTCTTACTTTGACTGTTGCCCTAGAATTCTCATTGCCGCCAAATTTTTAAGGCGATGTTGTAAATACAGCTATATGTGGGTATCATCCAATCAGAAACACGAGATACAGCATAACAAGTAACAGTTTGGAAGTAGCCAATCATCATCCAAATATGTTATATTCATAGATATAGTTTATCGGGTTTTACGTTTTTATTTTCTTTTTAACTATCAGACACAAAATTGCATTTTGAAAATTGATTAATATTATTGTTCAGTTTATGTACTTAAATAATTTAACAGTTAATCCTACACATAAATACATTTAGTAGATAACGTTTTGTTTCATTTCTTTCAGTTTACTCGAGTATTTAAAATTAGCTATTTAAATGTTGTTCTTTCTTCGAAGAAAAAAAAAAAAAACAAAAAGTTTATCTATTGGCATGCATAATGAAATGAAATTAATTTAATTTTCGACAATTTTATGAAATTAAATAAAATCTAAATGAATATCTTTTTTTCTATTGCATGTAGTTATATAGATTAAAATTGCTATGTGTCATTCGCATGTTTGTCAATGGATACTTTATGCGTCAGACTTAATTTCAAACGAATGTACAAATCTGGCAGTTGGTTTATGGTCATATTGTCATATTGTTCGATACGAATTTTCAACCTAGTGCGACGTGTTGCAATTTGAATCTTCTGTTTTTTTTTTTTTTTAGTTATATACAATTTATAAATATATATATTTTTTGAACCTAATTTAAATAATAATAACAAATCTGATTACATTGGTTAGAGTTTAATGGATTAATTAGGGTTTATGGATCATTCTAAGTACGCAAATATGACAATGTATTTATCTGCATGTGTGTGTATATTTAAGAGTATATCAATGTCAATTGTATGTCACAATAGTAGGTTATGACCATTTACGACACAAATTTATTGAACGTACTTAGGTATAACCTACAGGTTAATAAGTGCGAGGGAACAGAATGCTCTAACATTACTCGTATTGAGTTATATACTGTGATTAAAATTTATTATACACTGTACTCTATTTGATCACAAATTCATATTTAAGTATAAATATTGAAATATTATGGAATCACAGTGCATGTGATAAACACGAGGTAACTGTCATCAAATAATTTCTAACCTGGTTATTGTATTAATTGCAATAGGGATTATGATAAAGTATAGTTCTATTTATACAATATATATATATTTGTCTGATCTTATTGGTATATTATAAACTATATTTCATAGATGTTAAAGTACTTAACACTAATATTTTATTACATCGAATTACTTAACCTTAAATAATAAATTCATTTTTAATATAGATACATCGTTAAGTCTTTACAAGATTTATTAAAGAACAATGAAAGGATGCCATGGGTGAACATAACAATGGTCCATATGAACAACAGCTTCTTGCTGTATTTGAAAGTTGTTTGATGAAAGGACAAACGGAACTGAAAGAGGAGGATCTATCCTCTTTATGCAATAAATTACAGCTAGATAATCGCGGAGATGAGTTAAAGGAATGTATTAAAAAATGTATTCCAGGAAAACGGTCAATTTCATTTCAAGAATTTCGAGGCGGATTATTACTTTTGTTGGGCAAAACACAAGAGCTGTTGACTCAAGGTGACACGGAGTGTACTATACAGTTACAGCAAGAAGTAAATATAAATAATGATAATGATAAAATTTCTGACTTTCCGAATTCAGAAATTCAAGAATCTCACATGAATGATAGCAATACAAAAACAGGTAATCCTTATATTCGCTATATATATTATTTCACGATAACAAATATTATTATATTTTTATAAAGCTTCGCTATATCAGATTTCTCTATGTTTCTTTTATATTTTTTATTCATTAAATCCATTTTGTAGGTCTGATATTGGATAAAAATCGATTAAAAGATTTGTGGCAAAAAATGAATGTATGCTTGAAAGAAAATGCAGATACCGCAGAAAAATATTACATGTCTAATCATAGAGAGACTTCCGCACTTCCAAAACAAGTATTTATTTACACCTTTTTACAATTTGTAATAATATATGAACGCAGTCAAATGTAAGCGTATTTTTTCCCTCATAGATAGCCCAACGTATATTCGAAAAGCTTGATCAAAATAGCGATGGTCTCATCAGTTTAGACGAGTTTTTAGACATATTTAAAAATCAAACTATTTTACAAGAAGAATTGATTCTTCCTTGCAAAGATATATCTCCAAAATGTTTAACGAATTCGAATGAAGATAAATCTGATTATGATACACTTCAACATCGTGATTCAGGGTATTGTATTAGTAATAAAATATCTATTTTACTGATCGTTCAATGTATACGTTTGTTATATCAATTGAATTATAATTTTTATGTGTTATCGATATTATTAATTACAGCTTTATCCAGCATAATATTGTTACCGATATGTGGAAAATGGCTGGCATTTCTGATGCAGCTTCTCTTCTATCCGATTTGGGATATAACTCATCAAGTATTAATTTAAGTGATTTAGTTACAACCTTATGCGATGAATTGAAAAGTCTTAATGATTCTATAATTAATACAGATATTCAGCCACATATTAGTTTGCTGAAAGGTGTTTTCCTTCTTTATAAGGAGGAACTACGCAACTTGAAGTATGTTATAAGTAACTGTTTTTTTTTTTTTTTTCATTTCTCTTTTCATTGTAGTTCGATGCAGATTTTTATGAAATTATAAATTGATATTCGAGAACTCCGCAATAGTCTTATATATTCATTGATCGATATTGTTTGTATTTTGCAGCATTTTGATAGAGAATATAACAGGTGAAAGAGATAAATTACGAGTCGATATAATAGAAGCTAATGAGAGAGCCAATTCCCTTGCACAAGAAATTGATGAACATCACTTTCGGCAAGAGGAAATCAAACAAAATTTGTTGAAACAAATCGAGTATAAACATTCTGAAATTATAAAGGATCTGTCAAATCAACTCAGTTTGGAACGTGAAAGTAGCGCCACCACTTTAAAAGTAAAAGAACAACAGTTACAAACGCAGCAACAAGAGAACTATCAAAATAAAAATAAACTTTTGATCGCTTTGCAAGACAATCAAATTCTAGAAACGGAAAATGAAAATCTCCGAAATCAAATTGATAAACTCAAAGAAACTAACAATGAACTTCTGATGCAAATTAAAATGCTCGCTGCTGAACACGATGAGGTATTGCATAAAACGAAAAGCAAATTAATTCGCTTGGAAAGAATTATATTCTTGATAAAAAAAAACGCTATAATTTAACATTATAGTTTTTCTTTTTTTTATCTTTTTTTTTCTTCCCCCCTTTATCACTTTTAGGTTGAAGACATAGATGCAAAGAAAGAAGAACAAGTTCTACATTTAATCGATCGCATGAAACAGTTGCAGTCAGAAATAGTCTCCCTGCGCGATCAAAACGATGAACTTACAATAAAATTAGAAATTTCAAGATCGCGTGAGAGTGAAACAAATTCGTTGCGAGCAATTAAAAACGAAGGTAATAAATTTCCATGTAACTTTTTTTCTTTATACGTATTTTACTTGTTATTATTTAGTTATTTATTTTTTTTCTTTGCACGACGTTCGTTATCCATAACAATATCGTTTTATTTAAAAATTTTAGCAGTCGATGCTGCCGTCACGTCAGAAACAAATACCGACGTAGAAACGACTTCGCAGGAAGAGGAAATTGTATGTATTGAATTTTTGTACTGTGATTTTGTAATTTTTCATAGGTATCGAGTAGAATAAAATTATCAAGAGAAAATTCGTATTCTAATATGTGGCCTCATCTATATATACTTATATATGTTTACAGTTATCCCGCAGCAATGGCATAAACGAAAAAGTTGAATTGCTCAAAACCGAGATAGATAAAATAGATAATAATGAACAAATTATGAAGGATCTAAAAAATATGTTGATTAAATGTGTGGATTGTTCTTGCGAAAACTGTGATTACAAAGACGCGATATCTTCTGTTATTTGCGGACGATCGAAGTTCAACTCGTTTTCGTTAACCGAAGAAATCGACTTTTCTAAAAGTCTTGCGTCCGAGCTCGAGACCGAATGCGAAGAAAGGACGAGCGAATCATTGAGAGATTTTGTCGTTTCCAAATGTAACAAAACGACATCTACGAAACGAGTTACTACGCATAATAGTAACGAGACTACGATTTGTCCTACGGATAACAATTACAATCATGGGGATGTTAAATCGTTGCAAAGTAAAGTAATAACCACTAGTCTTCGGGATTATCCACCTCGCAAAGAGGAATATTCTATTACGGATCATGCGAAGAATTTCAAGGAAAAAGATATAACGTCCAGTAACAGTGTGCCTTGTAACGAATCCGATAGGAAGAGCAATACGACTCTGTCGAACAGCGATAATTCTCTTAACAATGTAGTTTCTCAGGAACAAGAAAATTGGTGGCAAACCGAGAAGAAACAATTGACGGAAAGGTGTTTGGAATTGGAGGGAAGTCTTGACTTGTTGAAAGCAGAGTACGAAGAGTGCGAGGATTATTGGGCCGCCAAATTGGAAGAGGAGAGGCAGTTGTTCGAGCAGGAACAAAAAATAAGCGACGAAAAATTTTCGGAACTTATTGCGAAAATGGCAGAGTACGAGGAAATGATTAGTCCGGTGGATAAAGTGAAAAACGGAGGTCGGTTGTCACCCATAGAGGAGAAATTTAATTTGGAACAACAGGTAACTTGTGATTTGTTCTCGAATTAATTAATTTTTACGATCACGAAGTTCAATTTATTCGGTTAAGTCTGTGCCATTGTTTTTTTTTTTTTCGACGTATGTACGATTGAGAATTATTTTCCGTTTGAAAAAAAAAACTGAAAATATTCTTTTTTTTTTTTTAATACAGTATTTAGATTTGGAGGAAGAATTTGAACAATGGAAAGTGCAAACGGAGAAGGATATATTGGAGAAGGATAAAGAAATTAAAAATTTGTTCGAAAAATTAAAACGTTCGGAGAGACCGGAAAAGATCGACATTTCGATTCAGGTTTCGGATGAGAACGTTTTTCAACGATCCTGTAACCTTTGCAATCGCATTCCCGTGGATTCGTTTAACGTCGATTCGTACACGCAATTTCAAACTAGGTCACCAAAGTACGATGGGAATGCGTCGAACGTTACGGAAAATATAAAAGGGGATCATATATTCGAAAGTACAGTGCCTTATAATCATTTCATGTCGCAAGTTATAGAGGAAGAAAGTTGCTTAGAAAATTGTCATTTAAATCAATTGCCGTGTATCAAAGCGGACGCAAATAATGTATATAAGTTTGATGAAAAAGCTGAATCCGGAGAGAAAAAGACGAATAATATTTCTGAACGTACGTTCGTAGAAAAAGAGGATAAAAGGAGTAAATTAAAGCAGAGCAGCGCGTCCAGAAAGGATAACAATTTGTTGATACAAGAATTAATAAAATCGCAAACAATGAACAGCTTACATTGTCAAGGTTTGCAAGATATTGCACAACAACAAGTATGTAACGTTGACATAAATATATTGGAAAATTTGAATATGAAATTGCAGATACAAGAACGTAAAAAACGCCAATTGGAAGAATACTTTGTACAGCGGCAACATCACATAGAACAAGTATTGCACCGTAAGTTATTGTCGAGATATTTCTAATTCTGGCCTAACGGATGTCGAATTAATTGGATTTATTTCGGGGATATATTTGAATTTCAATTTTATTTGTAGAAACATTGTCTCAACATCAAATAGAGGTATCCGAATTGCGGTGTCTGCTTTACAATACTCAAGAGAAATTGCAAATTCAAATTCAGGCAAATGCTGAACAGGTATGCTTCGTTTTTTTATTATTTTTTATTTGTATGTATTACCCTTAAACCCAAGACATTACAAATGAGGATGATTTTATATCTTAATATTCTTTCTACAGGCAAAAAGATTAGCCGGAGCCGATATCCTTGCAAAGGACTTATTTATAGAAAATGCATATCTAATAGCGAACTTAAAGAGACTCAAGCAACATTGTTTATTGTCGGGAGTTAACTGTGAATCTACTTCAATATGATACTTCTGTTATCTACGACTATGATGATGTTATCTAATAATCCGATGATGCATCACTCAGGGATAGGTAGATTTGAGAAGTATTATAAAAGGGGACATTATGGATGTAAGAATAATTTAATATAATATTACTTAGCGTTAAATATTTCTGTACTATGTACAGATCGCATAAAATCCATAATGCACAGGTTAAAAGTTATTTAATGAAATTATAAGCTTATATATATATATATATATATATATATATATATATATATATATATATGTGTATATACATATGTAGAAAGCAAAAAATAATAATAAAAAAAAGAAGAAGAAGAAAAAGAAGATGAAGATTTGTTCCTATTATAAAGCAAATAAATGCATAGATTTATTGTACAGTATTGTAAAGATAATAGAATATTATCGCTCACGCATTATGTATATTTGCAAGCAATGATTACTATATATATATATATTTGTAGGTACGCATTTGAATGTAATATGTTTAACGTTTATATTTTTTAAGTACTTAGGAGGTAATAGGAATCTTATAACGATAGTCATAAATTGAATTAGTTACTTGCTTATGGAATTTAGCTACAATTCTATTTCAAGTTTTTCTATTATTATCAATAAAGGGATTACTCATATCGATGAGATAAATTACCGAGATCTAGTTAGAAAATTGTTAATAAATTGTAAATAATACACAAATTATATTGCAAGAATTTATGATCAAATGGTATATCAAGAAATATTCTATATGATCGTGAATTTATTTCGTTTACAATATTTTTTTATTCGTTCCTGAGATTACCGAGGTGATTATCATGGATTAATTGAATTACGATTTATTTACGGTACCGTTCAAAAAGAAAAAATAAATAAATAACAGGCATTTTTGGGACCTAGTTTAGATGAAGCGTGCATTAATATTATCAATACAGTAACACATACATTATCTTCAATCGCTAGTATTAAAAATATTCGATCAATTCGTTAAGCCATAATTTATTAGCCTATTTTAGACCTTCATAGTCTTTCGATTAACATCGTATTTAAGAAGCAAGTATTTATTTTTTTTTTATTTTTATTTTTTTTTAGATTTTTCAGTGAATGTGCCAAAGAAGACTACATTATTACGTTTCTAGTAAATATGAAAGGAAGAATTCCCGTTTTCTTTTATTTTATTTTTGTATTTTTTTTTTTTTTTGTATATATGCTATGTTACATACATATACGAGTATATGTACAGATTAATATTTTAGACGGTGGATAGATTATACTACCTACAACAACGTTCATTTCATATTTATTGTCCATCCATATTTTGTTTATCCGAAAAAAAATTTGTGAGATGATACGTGTGAAATAATTTTTGAATTAATATAATAATGGTCGTAGAGCAATATTATAACATAAAACAGAGGTAATATTTCGATTCGGGTTTGAAAATAATTTTTTAAATAAATAACTTGTTTCTGAATGCCAATGCAAAAGCCTTTTTTTTTATATATATACACATATGGAGGGGAAAATAAAAAGAAAAGAAAAGAAAAAAAAAGAAGAATGTTGTACCTGCCCCTTTTTGGAGTATTACATTTAGATAAAAAGGTTTCACTTGTCCAAAAATGATTAATTCTATTTGATCATACGTTCTTTCCATTTGTAAAAGTCGTTATAAAGTTATTATAATAATTCGCACGAGTGTTACCATATGAATTTTAATTATTTAAAATGAACATTAAGATGTTCAAAC
>OU427003.1:3326844-3489344 GCA_911387935.1 Dolichovespula saxonica | reverse complement strand
CCCCCTCTCCCCTTTCTCTATCCCTCTTTCTCCGTCTCCGGAGAGATGTCTCTATTCGTCGATAAATCATGATTTAAATCGTCTATATCAATATAACAGCGAATGATATTCATCGTAAAGTTGATATAATGTTAATAAATTATTCGATAAATTCGATATAAAATATGATGGGTAATATCAAAGAAGAAAAAAAGGAAGCGATATAACGTGGCTTCGATATATATGTATGTATGTACGTATATATAGCGAAACATCGCTCGAGACTTTAATGCCGGCATATGTAGTACTTACTTACTTAGTTAGTTATTTACTTACTTACTTGCTTACTTACTTACGTGTTCTATTATTTACACGTAAGCTCTTCTCCTCTAAGGTTGAAATGTAAAAGAGCGTAGTAAACCCCGCCGTTAAGCAAATTTCTTTCGTTCGTAAAATAAATCTTAAAAATAGCGTAGGGTGGTATCGTCGTGTATTATCGCGAGTGTTGACTCTGAAAGAAAAGAAAAGAAAAGGGGGGAGAAAAAAAAAGAAAAAAAAAAAGAAAAAGAAAGAGATGTTTTCCAAAAACCGACTTTACTTTTGACGACGTTTAAACGGCACGGTGTAACGATGCACGTAAAAGCGATCACGTAGGGTATACGTGGGAGTCGTCGGATGGAGTAACGGTGATTGCAATATCGCAGAGGTATTACAAGATAGTCGTCGATATGCGATCCTCGTTTACGGGATATTTCTTTACCCTAAACTCGCGCGCGTAACTTCGTACGAGAGTACGCGGTGGTTGATTAAAAAAAAAAATAATAAAAAAAAAATAAAAAAAACAATAAATAAATAAATAAATAAATAAATAAAAAATAAAAAAAAAAAGAAAAGAGAAGGAAGAACAAAAATGGCATACTTTTCTCACTCTTTCTCCCTCTCTCTCTCTCTCTCTCTCTCTCTCTCTTTTTTCTTTTTTTTTTCAGCGCACCAATAACAAGCCCGCGAAATTTGATCGAACGCCATCGAGAATATTTGCATTAAAATTTTCGATGACGAACGTAACCATTTTGCGTCCTTCCTTTGAAATATCCTCGTTCTTCTTTCTTCTTTTTCGTTCTTTACTTTTTTTTTATCTCTCTCTCTCTCTCTCTCTCTCTCTCTCTCTCCCTCTCTCTCGCTCCCTCCCTCCCTCTCTCTCGCTCTCTCTCTTCCTTCCATTTATTTCTCGTCAAACATGGTTATGCAAAACCGCGATGAAATTTTTAATAAGCACTTTCGTACTAAAGATACCGCGCTAAAGTATCGTATACGACGGCGAAGAGTGATAAGAGACGGTTTGAAAAAAAAAAAAAAAGGGTAAACGAGTAGTAGGTTCGAAGAAGTTTCGTTTGTTAATTGCCGGTTTAACAAACTCGGTGTGAAAATTAATGATGTCCGTATTGTTTTTAGGTGTTTGGGGAGGAACATATGCATAACCATGTATGAAAGACGAGGGTTCGCAAGGGAGGAAGGGAGGTTACACTGTATACGGACCAAAAATACCGGACTTAGTGTATTTCGCTTACGGTAAATCCTTTTATCAATATATCTATTTATCACGGAACAACAGCTTAGCATGTATTACATGGATGGCATATTATGTATTACCTCGACCGGATATAATGATACGCCGAGAATTCTTTTTTTTTTTTTTGTACTTCTTTCTCTCTTATTCCTTTTCTTTCTTATGCTTGTTCTTTCTTTTCCCTTTTTTTTTTATTTTTTTTTTCTCTATATCTTTCATAGATCGTCGATACGAAAATCATTCGCACGTCCTATCCGCGCGAATCGAATCGAAACGTTGGAAGACGAAGAAACGTTTTCATTTCGTCCGTAAACTTACGACAAGTAAAACGCGCGCGCCCAAGTTTTACGATTTCGTTAAAGTCCAAACACAGAGCCTTCGCGACGGTTTTATCTTGAAAGTATGGAAAAAAAGAAAAAAAAAATAAAAAGAAAAGAGAAAAGGAAAGAAAAAGAATATTTACGAACTCGTAATCAAATCGCATCGGCGCGTAAATAACACGCGTTAAAAAAAATATTATTTCCAACGTGCAATACCGAGCGATGCATGAGCGTCGCGTATTATCTTTTTTTTTTTTCTATTTTCTTTTCTTTTTTTTTTTTTTTCTAAGGGGACGACGACGTCGTTGTACCTCGACTGTTTTAAAATAAATTTCTCAACTACTGTTACCACCACCACTACTACTACTCCACTGTTACTACTTTCTCTCTGGTCTTTGTAATAGAATAAAAAAAAAAAGAAAAGAAACAGAAATAGAAAAAAAAAAACATGAAAGAAAGAAGATCTCTCATTGAGAGCGAAAACGGTCGTTCGAGATCGTTGTCGTTCCTTCTTCTCGTCCCTTGCCCCTCCTCCCCTCCATAAGTAAACGATAATACAGATCGTATGCATCGATCCAAACGACGCGAAACGTTTCAATACGACGGTTAATGCGTTATAAATGATCTCGATTCGGGATTCGAGTCGGGTTATCGAAAATCAAGAATAAACGTCGTATCGTTGAATTATCATCTATCTATCCTACTTTGGAGGAAAACAAAATTTTTCAGGAATATAACGGATTCGCTTTATAGAATCTTTCCATGGCCTATCACAATCGACACTATACTTTTGACTTTTCCGTTTTTTGTTTTGTTTTGTTTTTTTTTAATCTCTCCCTCTCTCTCTCTCTCTCTCTCTCTCTCTCTCTTTCCATCATTCTCTCGAAAGGAGAACGGAAGGACGATCGGAGGATCCTATCTTCGTCGTCTTCGAGGTTGTTGGTCGCAGTGAAATCGGAGCGTTTTAAATACCCGGCTGATTTATATTTACGATAAAACACCGTGTCGAGAGTATTGAGAATCGAACGTACGATATATCCCTCCCCTACCTCCCCTACCCCCTTACTCCCCACCCCCCCCGTTCGCGCCCGTTTACTCTCTTGCATTCGATGCAATACCGGCGTGTATTAGAAGCCTAGAAGTTTTAAGGAACGCTGTCTAGCTTGCTTGCTTGCTTGCTCGCTCGCTCGCTCGCTTAAAGGTAGGTAATGTCGAGAAAGAAAGAGCGAGCGAGAGAGCGAGAAAGAGAGAAAGAGAGGAGAGAGAGAGAGAGAGAGAGAGAGAGAGAGAGAGGGACGCGAAGGTACAAGGCAAGAAGGCAAGATCGGCGCGCGTTCAAACTCCGTAGAGTCTAAGCGCGAGTTCCGGGTGATCCGCTGACCTCTCGGCCTTTGCAACAACACTCTCACGCTCCTGTAACCCATACTCCCCCTATATCCTCTCCTCTCTTTCTCTCTTTCCCTCTCTCTCTCCCTCTTTCTCTCTCTCTCTTTCTCTGTAGCTCGCTCTTTCTTTCCTTCTTCGCCGAAGAGCTCCGTTTCCCTTGCTCTATCTTCTCCCTCCCTTCCCTCCATTCCCTTCTCCTTCTCTTCTCTCTCTCTCTCTCACTGACTCCTTTACCTCCATCTTTCGTCCTCTTCCTTTAGCTTTGTCTTTCTATCCTTCTCTCTCTTTCTCTCTCTCTCTCTCTCTCTCTCTCTATCTATCTATCTATCTTTCTTCGTCTTTCCTTCTGATTATTCACCCACCACTCCGAACTCCGTCCCTCTTCCTACCAACCAACCGACCAACGAACCAACCACCCACCCACCCTTTTTCCCCCCTTATCGAATACTATAGTCCGTGGTAGCGGAGCTCGCAAGCGTGGCCACGTTGCATTAGCATAATCATTTTTTTATTCCACCGTCTTTTCTTTCCTTTCTTCCTCCTTGCCTCTTATGTTTTTACCTTTCCTTTCTTCTTCGTCCTCCTCCTCTTCCTCCTCCTCTTCTTCTTCCTCTTCAGCTTCTTCAGCTACTTCTTCTTCTTCTTCTTCATCTTCGTCGTCATCGTCTTCGTCTTCGTCGTCTTCTTCTTCTTCTTCTTCTTTATTCCTCTTCGTTCTTCGTGAGAAAATCACGGAATCAGAAGTCGAATTTTTCTTCCAAGTTTTTCTCTTTCGACTACGATTAACCCTTCCCACCCCTCCCTCCTTCCCTCCCGCGGAGTTATCATTTTCGTTTTACACGTTCGAAGAATTCGCGGACAATCGTTTCTTTCCTTTTCTTTTCGGTCTTCTCTCTCACTCTCTCTATCTCTCTCCCCTCCCACCCTCTCTCTCTCCCTCTCTCATTCCATCGTATATACCCCGTTTCTCTTATGATTCAGTTTGAGAAAAAAAATGTTCTTCGAGTACTTGTACAACATATAATAATAGGCCATGAAAATCATACTGCGATCGAATTTTTTTACGAACGGAAGTAATTCGAGGTGTTGTGTGTGTTGTCTTATCATCCGCGATAAGAGACGTAAACATTCGTAAGACGCGCAAGCGGCAATAACGTCGTTTCGCCACCGTTTCCCCATTGTAATAAAAAAAAAAAAAAAGAAGAAAAAAGAAAAAGAAAAAATTGTTCGCCGTTCGCGCGCGCACGCGTGTCTCTTCAATGCGCATATACGTAATTTTTCTTCTTATGTATGCCCTACCCCCTTTCCATCCTCGCCCCGCCGCCCCCTCTTCCTTTGCCTTTTCTTTTATCTGCTCTTTCTTTTTTTTTTCGTCGTTTTCTTTTCCCCTCTTTCGACAACCAATTAAATCGATATTTTCTTTTTGTTTCAGCCCTGAAAAATTGCCCGTCCGAATCGTCGAACATGCCGACGCCGAACATCGGATTCTCAAAAGTAATTATATATTTCTATTCTATTTGTCGCGATGTAATAAAGTTACAAATCCATTGTAAGGAGCACGAATATATTTTTTACAGTGCATACAATTCTTTCAGGCCATGTCCGGATTTATCATGATGATGACGCAACAAGGAAAATTATTGTACATATCGGAAAACGCTGCGGAATACCTCGGGCACTCGATGGTAATCACGATTTATATATAAATGTATATATATATATATATATATATATATATATATATATATATATATATATTTATCTATATATGTACATAGGATAGAATAGAACCGACGTTATTTAACTTCCATCAAACGATCACGAAAGTATTTTTTTCATTGTTGTCATTGAAACAGTTCCGATCGTATTTGCAATCGAGAGGCATAGTTCGTGAAAAAAAATTTTTTTCCCTTTTCTTTTATTTTTTATTTTATTATTATTATTATTATTATTATTATTATTATTATTATTATTATTATTATTATTATTATTATTTTATAATAACTTAACTCCGAGTAATGATTCGTCCGATTAGAAGGGACATTAATGAAACTTGTATCGTCTTGATTTCGTGCAAATATAAAGGATCGCAGGACGAATAAATCGCGATAAACGTGACATAAGGCTAAAGGACGATTAAATCAATGATTAATCGAAGGATTCGATTTCGATAATTTTTTATCGATAAACACTATTCTCCTTCGCGAATGATAACGAGTTCTATTCGCTGTATTACGATCGAGAACAATGCTGTAATAATGAATTATCAAAAAAAAAAAATTGTATACAATAGATGGTTTTATTACAATACTATGTACAAGTATTATGGATTACTGTAAAATATAAGAGAGACACATATTTTTTTACATACTTATCCTCGATCTTACGTTCTCATTAGGAGGACCTGCTAATTCATGGCGATAGCGTTTACGACGTGATCGACAAGCAGGACCACATCGTTGTCCAAAATCAATTGGCAAGAAACAGTCCGGCGCCGAACGACAGAAGGCTATTCCTTTGTCGGATAAATGTTTCGAGAAATTCACGGAGGCAGCTTCGTTTCGGCGATCAAAAGGTTAACGTTCGAGAGATAATTTTAAAAAGAACAAAAAAATAAAAAAATAAAAGAAAAGAAAAAAAAATTCGATAAAATTTTTTATACGATTAACGTATATAATGTTTTCTTTAGGTCGTTCTCGTCGAAGGTCATTTTTTACCCTTCGTTCCTGTTTGCAATCGTAATGAATTCGTTTTTCTGGCATCCTGTACGCCGGTCGTTTTACCTGAAACTCGAGAAAGTATCGTACAAGGGGCCACAAATATTTTTACTACGATTCATTCGATGGATATGAAGTACCTGCACATCGACAAAACGTAAGACGCCGTATAGATTGCCATTAGAAAATATGAAACGATCGTTGTTACACTTTAATATAATTACAGGGCTGAAAGCCATATGGAGTATAACCGTTCGGAGCTCGTTGGCGTATCGTGGTACAATCTCTTACATTGGGATTCGATACGAACGGCCTATTGCAAGCACCAAACAGGTAAAATTCAATTAATCTTTTAAATATATATATATTTTTTTTTATATATTATTTATAGAAACTCTAAATCTTCAATATCATTTAGTTATACAATCGGATCAGGAACGATCGAGTACAGCCCTGTTGAGGCTACAAAGTCGTTCCGGAAGATGGTTTTGGGTGCATTGCGTTCTCCAAGTTAAAGAAACGTCGGAGGAGTGTCAGCATCCTATAATAGTTTGCACTAATCAAGTATTAAGGTATGTTCGATTTGAATATATTTATATTCGATAATATTATGGCATATTAATTCCAAGATGTATCCATGCATATCGATCTTCGATGATATAATATATTAATTCCAATAATTATATCAATCAATTGCAGCGATCGAGAGGCAGAGGTGATGCGTTCAAGTTCATGGTTGTATCAGTACTCCTCTCAAGCTAAATTCACCTACGGTATATGCACGACCGGTCAGACACGTGCCGGGGTGCAATATACGGTTGGTACGCAAGGTAGCGGATCGCAACAACAACAGGAATACGTACGTTCGTCGTCATTGGGACACAGTAGCGACGCCGAACAGTCCCCTTCAATTTGTAATTTGGATCAAGAATCTCACAGATCCACTAAAACGGAACCGGTCGATTATCCAACCAGATTACCTTGGGACGATGTCGAACCGGTCGATATGTCCATCGGTGGTGCCCAAGAACACGATAACAGAACTCTACAGTTTCATTCTCAACATGGAAATCAACATCATCATCATCATCATCATCATCACCATCATCATCAACAACAACAACAACAACAACACGGGCTTGGACAATTCTCCGGTAGATACCATAAGTCCCATCAAAAGAGTTCCTTGCATTTGGCGGGATACAGGGCCAAGTTCGTGCAGTATCACGGGCAGTTTGGCAGTGGCACGGATGCACCGAAATATTACATCACCGATCTGGACAAGGAATACGGATCTACCGATCAGCGGTGGGTAAACGATGTTCTATCTTTCATTAGCGAGCAAATTCGTACGGTTGAGAGTGAATCAGGTTTGATGTGATACTCCTTCCTGACGCGAACAGGAGTACGATCCAGAAACGACTCCCAACGAAAGTATTACCGGCATCGATAACCGTTGGATTATCGACCGCCGAGCAAGTCGAGTCCTCGACCGAACACTGGAGTTCCAGTCCAGCATGGTCGGACGCATTGCAGAGGGTCCCGGACGTCGTTCATCAGGAGCTAAGCCCATATATCACGACGCCGACCACCCCTGCCGACACGCCAGACTCCGAGTTACATTCCGAAGCGCCGATATTCAATTTCGACTGGACCGGTGAACAACACGTGCCGAACCTGAAGATAACGTTTCGTAGTAGTTCAAATCACGAACCGAAAGAAGTTCAGGACGTTCAGCCAATTACTTTACAACTACCACGTAGAAAGGGCCATTCCGGTGACGAGTCGAAGGATTTCGCCAAGTGAATGTTTGTTTCAACATTTAGTTAGACCAATATCACATTAAACCCTTCCCGTGCCATTTAGCTCGACGAAACTCGGGCCCAACCGGTAAACATAGACGCGCGCTATAAACAGATCAGATTGATGCTCGTAAACAGTCGCAATACGAACCGAAATATAAATGCCCGCGATACCCGTGGTATAGTCAATTTTACGCGATACTGCTGTCGAGGAAGTAAACTCTTATGCTTTTACTTATATAGATATTATGAATTTATTATATTTTGTATATAATAGTGATTATTATATTTTGTATAATAATTGAACTGCTTCGTAAGAGCAACGATAATAATTGTGACTAACTGTCACGAGGTACTGATAGGAACTAACATTCGGTCACGATCGTAACGGGCAAAAAATCAGTCCGCGAGCTCGGCTTGTTATGTTTACGTTTGGCCCAAGTATCTGGTCGCGAGTCTGACTCGTTAAACTACGGGAAGGGATTAATTTAACGACTTTCACGCGCCTGGCATCGCTTAGACGGCCGTTTATATCTGAATTATCATTTTCTATAGGATTATAGTTTATAAATTTAACGGTGCTGTGGATAACCGAGTATATTTTCGTTAACTCGTTTATCAACGATTTATGTAATCGGTAAAGAAGTATTGTTGATGTGTGCCTTTTAGATTGTAATGGTATATTTCTTTTAATTAACGGACCTGCGTCGTCCCTTTTGCTTGCTTGCTTGGTTGGTTGCTTGCTTGCTTACGATTCTCGAAAGAATTGCACACGCAAGCGAAAGGGATATATGTCCGATTTAGGGATAATTTTTAAGTAGGGATATTAGTAGTTTTAAACGCATTCAGAAACGTGCATTTCACGGTCCATATGTAAGGGTATATCAGTGCTACAATGCGAATTAACTATATTGGATTTGGCGTGAGAGAAGGTGCACGATCGGTTAACGATTGGAGGGACAAGATACGTTTTTTTTTTTTGTAGGCATAAAAAAAAAAGAAAGGAGGGGGATAATAAGGTCCTCGACTACAATAAGAATCGATGTATCGTTGCATAGTTACGTTATCGCGAGAAATATGGCAACGACGACGATACTAATATTTGTACTACTACACCTATTGGTATTGCTAGTACTACTATTACTACTACTACTACTACTACTACTACTACTACTACTACTACTACTACTACTACTACTACTATGACAACAAAGTATCGCGGAAAAAAGCTTTTTTTTTCTTTTTTTTTTTGTACGACGTTTTACGCGAAACATCAGTATCCACAATGATAGATTTTTACGTGTATTTTATAGGATAGATTTTTCGCAACGTGTTGCGAGTATTTTTTATGTTGACGTTCCTGAGCACCCAATGCATTAACGTACAATCTCTAATTAATAATGTTCGCGGATATAGTATACTCCTATTCTCTCTCCCTCTCTTTCTCTCTCGCTTTCTCTCTTTCTTTCATTTTCACTTTGCCTCTCTCTCTCTCTCTCTCTCATTCTCTTCAAGAAATTTTATATTATTAATTAGCAAGAAAGCAATTATCAACGGCGTCTCTAAAGATACCGTCCTATATTTTAATTAAATTCATCTCGAGTTTCTTACGTAATTAAGCGAGAGTAAGCATTCATCGGTTCTTTTGTTTTTCATTTTCGAGTAAACCTTTCGATGAAAATAGATTTTCAATTGTCCTGCATTCGTTACAGGACACTATTTTATTGAGGGTAGGAACGCTTTTGCGTACTATTGCCGATCGGAGAGATACATAACATATTTTTTATATCAATTTATCCTTATCTTTAACCCTTTCGCTACGGCGGGCCCGGCCGCGGAGTGCCTCGTGCGGAACGAAGCGCCGCGCCAGAAGTGAGAACATTAAGAGCGCGCAATCTTCAGCATACGGGCAAAATCTTTTGTCTCCAAAACGAAGTTGTGACACTGCATTTAGAAGCAAAATAATTTGTGCTCATAACAAAGCGTTCATAATTTTTCATGAACGTATTTTTATATTTCAATAACACAATTAATATTTTGGAGCGGGTGACTATAGTCACCCGTTGTGTATAGGTGGCATCTTGTGGCGGGTAACTATATTCACCCGTAGTAGCAAAAGGGTCAATAATCCCGTAGCTTACTATCACCCGTGCCATTTTTCTATTAGACAATATCTTCCTTAGGAACGGTGCTCGCATTAAACCGTTTCTCCACTTAGATTTTTTCATTGATCCTCGCTCCTTGATAACAACGAATAGGCTTCAAAGATAGGAGCGGATGTTTTTCGAAACGATAGTAAACACGCGAGAGGAACAACGTAACACGACGATCAATAATTCAGGCAAAATGAAAAGGGAGTACATTAAATATAAAATAAAATCATCCCTTCTTACCCTCCAGCCCCTAACCCCTAACGTCTACCCCAAACGACTACTACCCACTTCCTAACCTACTACCTACTCCATACCATCTATCACATGACTCTTAACAACCACCCCAACCCACTACTACCCGATTCCGTAATCAATACTCCAACCCCACTACCATCTACTCCCTGACACTTACCCCTAACCCTACCGACTACCCCAACCCACTACTAACTGCTCCCTACCACCTATCCCCTAACCCTACCGACTACCCCAACTCACAACTACTCGACTCTGTAATCAATATCCCAACCCACTACTAGCTGCTCCCTACCACCTATCCCCTAACTCTACCGACTACCCCAACCCACTACTATCCGACTCTGTAATCAATACTCCAACCCCACTACCATCTACTCCCTGACACTTACCCCCAACCATACCGACTACCCCAACCCACTGCTACCCGACTCTGTGATCAATAGCCCAACCCACTACTAGCTGCTCCCTACCACCTATCCCCTAACCCTACCGACTACCCCAACCCACTACTACCCGACTCTGTGATCAATACCCCAACCCACTACTAACTGCTCCCTACCACCTATCCCCTAACCCTACCGACTACCCCAACCCACTACTAGCTGCTCCCTACCACCTATCCCCTAACCCTACCGACTACCCCAACCCACTACTAGCTGCTCCCTACCACCTATCCCCTAACCCTACCGACTACCCCAACCCACTACTACCCAACTCTGTGATCAATACCCCAACCCACTACTAGCTGCTCCCTACCACATATCCCCTAACTCTACCAACCACCCCAACCCACTACTACCCGACTCTGTAATCAATACCCCAACCCACTACTAGTTGCTCCCTACCACCTATCTTCTAACTTTATCGATTACCCCAACCCACCACTACCCGACTCTGTGATCAATACCCCAACCCACTATTAGCTGCTCCCTACCACCTATCTTCTAACTCTATCGATTACCCCAACCCACCACTACCACACTCTGTGATCAATACTTCAATCCACTACTAGCTGCTCCCTACCACCTATCCCCTAACCCTACCGATTACCCCAACCCACTACTACCCGACTCTGTGATCAATACCCCAACCCACTACTAGCTGCTCCCTACCACCTATCCCCTAACCCTACCGACTACCCCAACCCACCACTACCCGACTCTTTGATCAATACCCCAACCCACTACTAGCTGCTCCCTACCACATATCCCCTAACCCTACCGACTACCCCAACCCACTACTACCCGACTCTGTGATCAATACCCCAACCCACTACTAGCTGCTCCCTACCACCTATCCCCTAACCCTACCGACTACCCCAACCCACCACTACCCGACTCTTTGATCAATACCCCAACCCACTACTAGCTGCTCCCTACCACCTATCCCCTAACTCTACCAACCACCCCAACCCACTACTACCCGACTCTGTAATCAATACTTCAACCCACTACTAGCTGCTCCCTACCACCTGTCCCCTAACCCTATCGACTACCCCAACCCACTACTAGTTGCTACCTACCACCTATCCCCTAACTCTACCTACTACCCCAACCCACTACTACCCCTCTCCGTAGTCAATACTTCAACCCTCTACTACATACTCCCTACCACCTATCCCCTAACTCTACCAACGACCCCAACCCACCACTACTTACGCATACTCTCTAACCTCTAACCCCTAACCCCTAACCTCTCCCTTTTACTCTGTCCCCATCTTTTTCTATTGCAAGAATTATACTGATCGTCGTAACGTAGCTTTAAAGATTATCAAGACGAATTTATACGAATTTATTCATTTCCAGTAACTACTTCTTTCTTATCTTTGGCTCGTTTAAACCCCTTTTCTACTTTTTTTTTCTTTTTCTTAAATGGAACGAAAAAATTTATTCTTTTCCCCTTTTTACTGCTTCTTTTCCTTGATTCTTTTCGTAACCATCTTCTACTTCAATTGCGAATATCACTCTAAAAAGAGGACATCTGAATTGAAAAGATCTGTTAAAAGATTATTTATTTGAGTTTCAAAGACGATTTAAATTCCTTATTGCAATGACAAAGAAACTTCGTAAAATTTTGCTTGTGTTAAAAGAATCTTACGTTATGTCATATGATGCAATTATTTGTCGATATCGCGTAAAAAGTTGTATTACCGTTTAATCCCTCCTTCTTCTGCCCTTTTTTTCGTTTAGGATTCTAAAAATTTTCTTCTTTTCACTTTTTTCTTCTTTCCCGCTTCTTTTGCTTGGTTCTTTTCGTTACTATCTTCTGCTTCGGTTGCAAATATAACTCTAAAGAGAGAACTTCTGGATCGAAAAGATCTGTTAAAAGATTCTTTATTTGATTTTCAAAGACGATTTAAATTCCTTATTGCAATGTCAAAGTAAGTTCGTAAAATTTTGCTTGGGTTAAGAAAATCTTACGTTATGTCATATAATGCAATTATTTGTCGATATCGCGTAAAAAGTTGTATTACCGTTTAATCCCTCCTTCTTCTGCCCTTTTTTTCGTTTAGGATTCTAAAAATTTTCTTCTTTTCACTTTTTTCTTCTTTCCCGCTTCTTTTGTTTGGTTCTTTTCGTTACTATCTTCTGATTCGGTTGCAAATATAACTCTAAAGAGAGAACTTCTGGATCGAAAAGATCTGTTAAAAGATTCTTTATTTGATTTTCAAAGACGATTTAAATTCTTTATTGCAATGTCAGTAAGTTTATCGCAATGTCAAAATTTTGTTTAGGATTCTAAAAATTTTCTTCTTTTCACTTTTTTCTTCTTTCCCGCTTCTTTTGTTTGGTTCTTTTCGTTACTATCTTCTGATTCGGTTGCAAATATCACTCTAAAAAGAGAACATCTGAATTGAAAAGATCTGTTAAAAGATTCTTTATTTGATTTTCAAAGACGATTTAAATTCTTTATTGCAATGTCAAAGTAAGTTCGCAAAATTTCGCTTGTGTTAAGAAAATCTTACGTTATGTCATATGATGCAATTATTTGTCGATATCGCGTAAAAAGTTGTATTACCGTTTAATCCCTCCTTCTTCTGCCCTTTTTTTCGTTTAGGATTCTAAAAATTTTCTTCTTTTCACTTTTTTCTTCTTTCCCGCTTCTTTTGTTTGGTTCTTTTCGTTACTATCTTCTGATTCGGTTGCAAATATAACTCTAAAGAGAGAACTTCTGGATCGAAAAGATCTGTTAAAAGATTCTTTATTTGATTTTCAAAGACGATTTAAATTCTTTATTGCAATGTCAGTAAGTTTATTGCAATGTCAAAATTTTGTTTAGGATTCTAAAAAATTTCTTCTTTTCACTTTTTTCTTCTTTTCCGCTTCTTTTGTTTGGTTCTTTTCGTTACCATCTTCTACTTCGGTTGCAAATATCACTCTAAAAAGAGAACATCTGGATCGGAAAGATCTGTTAAAAGATTCTTTATTTGTTTTTCAAAGTTCGTAAATTTTTGCTTGTGTTAAGAGAATCTTACTTTACGTCTTTGTTGCGAAACTTGAAATCTTTCTTTCCATTTTTCTCTTCGTTCTCCTTTCGTTAAACATTCTTACTTATTTCATATTCGATGGGAACACATTATGACGAACTCAACGCGCAACGTTAAAACGGCAAAACGAAAACGGAAATTTCATGGATAGAATGGAAACGACATACCCCGATTTCCTCATCCCACCTTGCTCCCTATACTTTATTACCCAACCCCTAATCCCTAACTTCTAACCCCATCCCCACTTATTCCGCCCTGTTTCTTTTTCTATTCGCAAGTTATATAATTTATTCGCGAGAATTGTATAGGTCTTATTATGAGTCATATTGAATTTATTCCTTTCCCTTAATTACGTCCATTTTATCATCAGCATCCATCTCTCTTCTCCCTATTACTATTATTTTACCTCACGTTGTTCTTTTTGTCTTTAATCTTATATATTACAATACGCATTACGTATTATCGGAGTACATTGAAAGACGTACATGCAATGATACATTTCAAAAAAAAAAAAAAAAAAAAAGAAAAAAGCATATTTTTAATACCTGTGGGCAAGAGTATTAGAAAGGAGATTTATACAAAAAGAAAAAGTTTTTCGTTCATTCTCATACGCCAAAAGAAATAATTTAGTTGACTACTTGGAGAATACGTTTACCGAATTTGGTGATTATATTTTTAACGGACGGAGATCACGTTTTTTGCAATAAGTTTAAATATGTGTGTTTATGTATGTATGTATATATACGTACGTATGTATCCATTGCGTTGGTAGGATGACTCTCGTTGCGAAATAGAGCGCAGTACCAACTGAGGCAGCCGACTTTTGACACACTTCTCTGTCTTTTTTGTTTGTTTTTTTTTTTTATCTTCCTCTCGTTACGTATTATTTTCGCTAAGAATCCGGAGTCACCAGTCCGTTGAAGATGATTTATAGAAGGGTCTAGAATGTATAAATCGTCCCATATATGTGCCTTCTAGTTGTATATATATATATAAGTAATAATGATTGCCTGTAACGATTTTTTCTAGACCCTTTCATAAATCATTTTTAACGAGTCAAAGTGCCTGATGAGATATATATATATATATGTTATGTATATATATATTATATGTACACGATCATGACCATCGATTGATCTTATTCTTTAAGTCTTTTCTCTCTCTCTCTCTCTCTCTTTTTTTTCTTTATTTCGTATCTGAATCCTTGAATATTCGATTTATTTCAACGATCGAGCAAAAGAATAAGAGAAACTTATGTTTTTCGTGAATGCACGAATGCTTCTTCTTCTACTTTTTGTTTTTTTTTTTAAATTTTTCAATTGGCACATATTACGTATCAAAATTGAAGTAACTTAATCGAATATTCGATTGATCGTCAAATTGTCGGCAATAATAATGGTAGGCGACACTATGATTGAAACTATTGTTATTGAAATGGCGCTTAATTAGTAAACGGGGTTAGTCATGTAATGCATACATATAAATATGCATGTACAAGGATAGAACGAATCGAGCAAAATGCTGTTCGCAATTATTTGTCCAACGATAAATTCTTATTATTATTTGAATAAATGTTTCTAATATACACGAAATTTTATATATATATTATATATATATATATTTACACGATCAATATACCGATTGATAGGAAATTATTATTCTTATTATTCTTGAATTTTAATTTTTTTTCTTTTAAGAATGTCCGATCGAGTTATATCGCCGTTGGTCGTAAAATCAATCCTTCTCGTTGTAAATTCCCAATCATTCGTATCAAATTTTTGTAATCAATTCCTTCGTTCGAATTTTAAACTTTCATACCTGCTTCTCACAATACTGCACTCCGTATTTGCATATGTATGTGGATGAAGTGTCATTGCATCCTATCATTCATAAGTCTTTCGATCACTTTTCTTTTTTTCTACATCAATATCTTTCAAACCTTTTTTCGGGAGATAAAATTAGGAATATAATTTAATACGAAACAATTTGATTTGGTATAAAATTTTTTATTTTTATTTTTTTGTATTTTTATTATATAAAAGTATAAAAATTTTTGTTTCTTGTATAAAATTACAAAAAAGATTGTGTTGCGTTTGTGTTTGAGTTCGTGTTTGAGTTCGTGTTTGAGTTTGTGTTTGAGTTTGTGTTTGTGTTTGCGTTGTTTTGTGTTCATACCTTGGTTCATTTTATCTCTTTCATTCATTCATTTTCTCTTTCCCATTCATTCATTTTTCTTTCCCATTCATTCATTTTTTTCATTCTTATTCGTTCATTTGCCTCTTTCGTTCACCCTCGTTCTCTCTTTCATTCATTTATTTTCTCTTTTTCATTCATTCATTTTCTCTTTTTCATTCATTCATTTTTTCTTTTTCATTCATTCATTTTTCCCTTTTCATTTATTCTTTCTCTCTCGTTTTCTCTCACACCTTGCCTTTCGTTCTCTCTCACTCTTTGTTCGTTCTCTCTCGCACTTTTCTTTCGTTCTCTCTCACTCTTTGTTCGTTCTCTCTCGCACTTTCCTTTCGTTCACTCTCACTCTCCTTTCGTTCTACTACATTCATTCACTCACACACCCACATCCTTTCCTATGAAAAAACAAAATAGAAGAGCATCCCAATTATTATCTATTAGCTCTTCTATTTCGCTTTTTCGTTTGAACCTCGGTATGTCGTTTTTATATAGTTTATTTATTTGTAAAAAATTTATTACAATATTTACAATTTTTTTTTCGTGTAGTGTAGTGTATTACCCGCTCGTCCCTGCCGGTTTCATATAAATGTTTTTGATAAATAAAATTTTGAAAAAAAAGAAGCCAATGGGGGTTGGTTTTTTTTTTTGAAAAAATACATATATATCCATATGTATTGGGATATATATATTTGTCTTTTTTTTTTAATTTTTTTCTTCTCAAGTAGAGAAGAAACCGGCAAAGATTAGCGAGTAATCTTTGTTAGTATTAGTGTTAGTATTAGTGTTAGTGTTAGTTTTAGTATTAGTGTTGGTGTTAGTGTTAGTGTTAGTATTAGTGTTTGTGTTTGTGTTAGTGTTTAGATGTATTTTTCCGAATACCTTTTTTTTTAGGCTTCGGCGCCATTTTATTTACAATAAAAAAACATTTATTTTTACATGGCAGTTTATATGGTTAGCTTTTATTTTATAACTAGGAAATCGAGCTATATATTATTTTACATGTTATTTTTGCCAATTAATTTTTCTTTGTTATTTTCAAATTTTTTCTTCGGAGTCCATTAATAATTAAGAATTGTTATAATAAATGGATTGCGACGAAAAAAGAAATTGAAAATACTTTTACATTTGTTTTAAAATCTTTTTTATATCGCGAAAATAATTTAGATCTTTTTTGAAAAAAAAAAAAAGAAAGTTTGCCCGATTATTTTGCCGAATTATACGATTGTTTCTTTTATTTTTCTTGTTTACTTTTTCTTTTTTTTTAGTTTTCTTTTTTCGTCGTTTTCCTTTATTTTACAAAAATTTACAATCCTTAATTATTAATTAAACTCCGATGTGCCGACCGCTTGTCGGCACGATTAGCTCGATTTCCTAGTTCTATTCGCGCGCTTAATGCTAACTAAAGGGTTTCGAAGGATGAAGAAGGCCCAAGATTCGCGATACAAAATTGGGAGAATGGATTGGATGGGGGGGGGGGTGGGAATAAAAAAGTACAAAAAGGATGCAATTGTGGAATTTCGTCTATAAGGAATGGATAGAGAAGGATAGGAATGGAAAGGAATAGGAAGGGTGGTACAAATACTTCGATATAAACTTTATGTCCTTGTCGGCGAACGGGAATAATGTTTAAAATAAAAATAATGGCAGTGAATTAAATGTTATTCCCGTTCGTCTCGTTATATCGAAGTATTTGTACTTACTAACGTTTGTTAGTAAAGCGTACGGCGGCTCTGTTGATAGCTCGCCATTGGCACCTCAGGATCCTTAAATAGGTGCTCCTGAATGACGAGTTACCCAGAGCGTAGCACACGGGATTTAGGGTGCTGTTTAGGTAGCAAAGGTAATAGACGAAATCCCACAATTGTTGTGGGACATAATAGGAACAGCCGGATAGGGATTTGATAAGGACGAGGATGTTATATGGTGTCCACGTGGCCATAAACGTGCACACGATAAGGGTAAGGGTTCTTGTGGCCTTATTATCGTCCTTATTTTGGGACTTATTCTTCTTCATCCTTCGAAGTGCCCAACGCTTAAATATACCCCAGCGGCCAGTCGATGTTTCCGGTATATCCTTTGCGTTCAGTGGTGCCCTTGCGTCCTGTGTTTGCGAGGAACGGCTGCCCGAAGAAGACGTGTTTGCCACGATTTTCTGGTCTTCTTTCGGGCAGAGTGACTGGGGGGTCACCTCGTCCTCGTCAAACATCCTTATGCTTAGCCGTTCTTTGTTGTACCTGCTACCACTGTTGCTGTCCCGCGTCGGTATTTGTATCAGAATGGTATATACCTAAAATGAAATAACGAAAACACAATTGTAATTTATTCCTTAGATCGATATAATCATAATTCAACATATAACACCGATGTTGAATAGAAAATAAGATCATAATATATGTATGTGTGTAATATTTAATCAACACAATTATAATAAATGTGTGCAACATATAATCAATATTGGGAAAGTGTTTTTCCTCTATCTAGCGCACCGAATCCTTTACATTCAACGATTATTTATATGTACTTTAAAAAGCGATTCTTTTAGACTAAGTAAACGATAAATTTAGAATAAGAACGTTTAATCGAGGACCGATACTTGATTTTTTTTGACTTGTGCAACGTATAACGAAATGATTTATTTCAGAGTTTATCTCCCGGTTGAAGTCGAACTTTAAAGATTGGGGGGGGGGGTGGGGGGTGGAGATAAAGAGCCCCGAAGAGAAAGTCGGGAAGAAAACTTTATAGGAAAGAACAATACTTTCATTTTTTTTTGACTCGTACAACGTATAAGGAAATGAGAATTCACGGTTATACAAATTAATGGTGACAATACGAGCGATCGTACAAAGTTACAGGAGTGAGATAACGACATGATTTATTTCAAAGTTTATCTCCCGGTTGAAGTCGAACTTTAAAGATTGGTGGGGGGGTGGGGGGTGGAGGTAAAGAGCCCCGAAGAAAAAGTCGGGAAGAAAAATTTATAGGAAAGAACAATACTTTCATTTTTTTGACTCGTACAACGTATAAGGAAATGAGAATTCACGGTCGTAGAAATTAAAGGTGATAATACGAGCGATCGTTCAAAGTTCCAAGAGTGAGATAACGACATGATTTATTTCAAAGTTTATCTCCCGGTTGAAGTCGAACTTTAAAGATTGGGGGGGTGGGGGGTGAAGATAAAGAGCCCCGGAGAGAAAGTCGGGAAGAAAAATTTATAGGAAAGAACAATACTTTCATTTTTTTGACTCGTACAACGTATAAGGAAATGAGAATTCACGGTCGTAGAAATTAAGGGTGATAATACGAGTGATCGTTCAAAATTCCAAGAGTAAAATAACGACATGATTTATTTTAGAGTTTATCTCCCGGTTGAAGTCGAACTTTAAAGATTGGGAGGGGGTTAGGGGGTGGAGGTAAAGAGACCCATAGAGAAAGTCGGGAAGAAAAATTTATAGGAAAGAACAATACTTTCATTTTTTTGACTCGTACAACGTATAAGGAAATGAGAATTCACGGTCGTAGAAATTAAAGGTGATAATACGAGCGATCGTTCAAAGTTCCAAGAGTGAGATAACGACATGATTTAATTCAAAGTTTATCTCCCGGTTGAAGTCGAACTTTAAAGATTGGGGGGGTGGGGGGTGGAGATAAAGAGCCCCGGAGAGAAAGTCGGGAAGAAAAATTTATAGGAAAGAACAATACTTTCATTTTTTTGACTCGTACAACGTATAAGGAAATGAGAATTCACGGTCGTAGAACTTAAAGGTGATAATACGAGCGATCGTTCGAAGTTCCAGGAGTGAGATAACGACATGATTTATTTTAGAGTTTACCTCCCGGTTGAAGTCGAACTTTAAAGATTGGGAGGGGGTTGGGGGGTGGAGGTAAAGAGACCCATAGAGAAAGTCGGGAAGAAAAATTTATAGGAAAGAACAATACTTTCATTTTTTTGACTCGTACAACGTATAAGGAAATGAGAATTTACGGTCGTAGAAATTAAAGGTGATAATTCGAGCGATCGTTCGAAGTTCCAGGAGTGAGATAACGACATGATTTATTTCAAAGTTTATCTCCCGGGTGATGTCGAACTTTAAAGATTGGGAGGGGTGGGGGGTGGAGGTAAAGAGACCCATAGAGAAAGTTGGGAAGAAAAATTTATAGGAAAGAACAATACTTTCATTTTTTTTTGACTCCTACAACGTATAAGGAAATGAGAATTCACGGTCATAGAAATTAAAGGTGAAACTACGAGCGATCGTACGAATTTACAGAAATGAGATAACGACATGATTTATTTCAAAGTTTATCTCCCGGTTGACGTAAAACTGTAATTAGGGTTTATAGGATGGAGGTGGGTGGCGGTTAAGGGGTGGTTTGTTCTATGGGATGACCGATGTGATTGGGGTTGGGCTGTGGAAGGGAGGTCGGCTGTGGTAAGGATGGATGTATGGAGAGGCCGGCGGGTTGGGTTGAGTGATCTTATGGAGGTAGGCGGTGTTATGGGGGTGGGTGGTGTTGGGGGGGGTGCGGTCGTATGGGTAGTGTGGTGTTATGGGATGGGTGGTGGGTGGTGGTATGGTGTGGGCGATGGTCTGAGGTGGGCGGTAGTATATTGGTGGGCGGTAGTTTGGTGGTAGGCGGTAGTATGGGAGTGGGCGGTGGTATGGGGGTGGGCGGTGGTATGGGGGTGGTTGGTGGTAAAATGGAGGGTGGTAGTATGATGGAGGGTGGTAGTATGGGGGTGGGCGGTATTATAGAGGTGGGCGGTGGTATGGTGATGGGGGGGTAGTATGGGGGTGGATGTTGATGGAGAGTTACTATGGGGGTGGGCGCTGGTATGGTGGTGGGTGGTAGTATGGGGGTGGATGGTGATGGGACAGTAGTATGGGGGTGGTTGGTGATATGGGGGTGGGTGGTGGTATGGGGGTGGGTGGTAGTATGGGGGTGATCAGTGGTATGATGGTGGGTGGTAGTATGGGGGTGGGCGGTAGTATTGGGGTGGGCGGTTGTGTGGGGATGGGAGGTGATATGAGGGTGGACGGTAGTATGGGGGTGGATGGTGATGGGGGGTTATTATGGGGGTGGGCGGTGGTATGGTGGTGGGTGGTAGTATGGGGGTGGGCGGTAGTATAGGGGTGGGCGGTGGTATGGTGGTAGGTGGTAGTATGGGGATGGTTGGTGGTATGGGGGTGGATGATGTTATTACGGTGAACGGTGGTATGGGGTGGGCGGTAGTATAGGGGTGGGCGGTGGTATGGTGGTAGGTGGTAGTATGGGGGTGGTTGGTGGTATGGGGGTGGATGATGTTATTACGGTGAACGGTGGTATGGGGTGGGCGGTGGTATAGGGGTGGGCGGGGGTATAGGGGTGTGCGGTGGTATGGGGGTGGGCGGTAGTATGGGGGTAGGTTGTAGTATGTGGGTGTGTGGTGGTATGGGTGTGGGTGGTAGTATGGGGGTGGGCGGTTGTATAGGGCTGGGCGGTGGAATGGGTGTGGGTGGTAGTATGGGGTAGGTGGTGTTATGAGGGTGATCAGTGGTATGGGGGTGGGCGGTAGTTTGGTGGTAGGCGGTTGTATGGGGGTGTGAGGTGATGTGGGGGTGGACGGTAGTATGGGGGTTGATAGTGATGGGGGGGTAGTATGGGGTTGGGTGGAAATATGGAGGTGGGCGACAGTATGGCGGTGGGCGGTGGTATAGGGGTGGGCGTAGGTATAGGGGTGGTCGGTGGAATGAGGTGGGCGGTGGAATGGGGTCAGTTCTTTTATGGGGTTAGGCGGTTTCATGGGGTTGGGTGGTTTTATGAGATTGGGCGGTTATATGGGGTTGGTTGGGCGCTGGGATGAGAGTGGTCGTTTGCGTGGGGAATACTAGAGAAACGCAAAGTGAAAGTCGCGAAGAAAAATTTATTATAGCGATAGTATAACTCATCGGTCTTTATTAGATGGGTTTATTCTACGATCGATACTTCTTTTATTTTTGACTTGTATAACGTATAACGAAATGAGAATTCACGATCATAGAAATTAAAAGTTGTACTACGAGCAATCGTTCGAAGTTATAGGAATGAGATACGACATGATTTATTTTAGAGTTTATCTCCCGGTTGAAGTCGAACTTTAAAGATTGGGGGTGGGGGGTGGAGGTAAAGAGCCCCGAAGAGAAAGTCGGGAAGAAAAATTTATAGGAAAGTACAATACTTTCATTTTTTTTTTGACTCGTACAACGTATAAGGAAATGAGAATTCACGGCTATAGAATTTAATGGTGATAATACGAGCGATCGTACAAAGTTACAGGAGTGAGATAACGACATGATTTATTTCAAAGTTTATCTCCCGGTTGAAGTCGAACTTTAAAGATTGGTGGGGGAGTGGGGGGTGGAGGTAAAGAGCCCCGAAGAAAAAGTCGGGAAGAAAAATTTATAGGAAAGAACAATACTTTCATTTTTTTGACTCGTACAACGTATAAGGAAATGAGAATTCACGGTCGTAGAAATTAAAGGTGATAATACGAGCGATCGTTCAAAGTTCCAAGAGTGAGATAACGACATGATTTATTTCAAAGTTTATCTCCCGGTTGAAGTCGAACTTTAAAGATTGGGGGGGTGGGGGGTGAAGATAAAGAGCCCCGGAGAGAAAGTCGGGAAGAAAAATTTATAGGAAAGAACAATACTTTCATTTTTTTGACTCGTACAACGTATAAGGAAATGAGAATTCACGGTCGTAGAAATTAAAGGTGATAATACGAGCGATCGTTCAAAATTCCAAGAGTAAGATAACGACATGATTTATTTTAGAGTTTATCTCCCGGTTGAAGTCGAACTTTAAAGATTGGGAGGGGGTTAGGGGTTGGAGGTAAAGAGACCCATAGAGAAAGTCGGGAAGAAAAATTTATAGGAAAGAACAATACTTTCATTTTTTTGACTCGTACAACGTATAAGGAAATGAGAATTCACGGTCGTAGAAATTAAAGGTGATAATACGAGCGATCGTTCGAAGTTCCAAGAGTGAGATAACGACATGATTTAATTCAAAGTTTATCTCCCGGGTGATGTCGAACTTTAAAGATTGGGAGGGGTGGGGGGTGGAGGTAAAGAGACCCATAGAGAAAGTTGGGAAGAAAAATTTATAGGAAAGAACAATACTTTCATTTTTTTTTGACTCCTACAACGTATAAGGAAATGAGAATTCACGGTCATAGAAATTAAAGGTGAAACTACGAGCGATCGTACGAATTTACAGAAATGAGATAACGACATGATTTATTTCAAAGTTTATCTCCCGGTTGACGTAAAACTGTAATTAGGGTTTATAGTATGGAGGTGGGTGGCGGTTAAGGGGTGGTTTGTTCTATGGGGATGACCGATGTGATTGGGGTTGGGCTGTGGAAGGGAGGTCGGCGGTGGTAAGGATGGATGTATGGAGAGGCCGGCGGGTTGGGTTGAGTGATCTTATGGAGGTAGGCGGTGTTATGGGGGTGGGTGGTGTTCGGGGGGGGGGCGGTCGTATGGGTAGTGTGGTGTTATGGGATGGGTGGTGGGTGGTGGTATGGTGTGGGCGATGGTCTGAGGTGGGCGGTAGTATATTGGTGGGCGGTAGTTTGGTGGTAGGCGGTATTATGGGAGTGGGCGGTGGTATGGGGGTGGGCGGTGGTATGGTGGTGGGTGGTAGTATGGGAGTGGATGGTGATGGGGGAGTAGTATGGGGGTGGTTGGTGGTGTGGGGGTGGGTGGTGGTATGAGGGTGGGTGGTAGTATGGGGGTGGGCGGTGGTATAGGGGTGTGCGGTGGTATGGGTGTGGGTGGTGATGGGGGGGGGGTAGTATGAGGGTAGGCGGTGGTATAGGATTGGGCGGTGGAATGGGGGTGGGCGGTGGTATGGGGGTGGTTGGTTGTATGATGGAGGGTGGTAGTATGATGGAGGGGGTAGTATGGGGGTGGGCGGTATTATGGGGGTGGGTGGTGGTATGGTGGAGGATGGTAGTATGGGGGTGGGCGGTAGTATGGGGGTGGGCGGTAGTATGGGGGTGGGCGGTGGTATGGTTGTAGGTGGTAGTATGGGGGTGGGCGGTAGTTTGGTGGTAGGCGGTTGTATGGGGATGGGAGGTGATATGGGGGTGGACGGTAGTATGGGGGTGGATGGAGATGGGGGTTATTATGGGGGTGGGCGGTGGTATGGTGGTGGGTGGTCGTATGGGGGTGGGCTGTAGTATGGGGGTAGGTGGTAGTATGGTTGTAGGTGGTGGTATGGTGGAGGATGGTAGTATGGGGGTGGGCGGTAGTATGGGGGTGGGCGGTGGTATGGGGGGGGCGGTAGTATTAGGGTGGGCGGTGGTATGGGGGTGGGCGGTGGTATGGTGGTGGGTGGTAGTATGGGGGTGGATGGTGATGGGGGAGTAGTATGGGGGTGGTTGGTGGTGAAGGGGTGGGTGGTGGTATGGGGGTGGGTGGTAGTATGGGGGTGGGCGGTGGTATAGGGGTGTGCGGTGGTATGGGTGTGGGTGGTGATGGGGGGGGGTAGTATGAGGGTAGGCGGTGGTATAGTAGTGGGCGGTGGAATGGGGGTGGGCGGTGGTATGGGGGTGGTTGGTGGTATGATGGAGGGTGGTAGTATGATGGAGGGGGTAGTATGGGGGTGGGCGGTATTATGGGGGTGGGCGGTGGTATGGTGATGGGGGGGTAGTATGGGGTGGATGGTGATGGAGAGTTAGTATGGGGGTGGGCGGTGGTATGGTGGTGGGTGGTAGTATGGGGGTTGGCGGTAGTTTGGGGGTGGGCGGTAGTATTGGGGTGGGCGGTTGTATGGGGATGGGAGGTGATATGGGGGTGGACGGTAGTATGGGGGTGGATGGAGATGCGGGGTTATTATGGGGGTGGGCGGTGGTATGGTGGTGGGTGGTAGTATGGGGGTGGGCGGTAGTATGGGGGTAGGTGGTAGTATGTGGGTGGGTGGTGGTATGGTGGAGGATGGTAGTATGGGGGTGGGCGGTAGTATGGGGGTGGGCGGTAGTATGGGGGTGGGCGGTGGTATGGTTGTAGGTGGTAGTATGGGGGTGGGCGGTAGTTTGGTGGTAGGCGGTTGTATGGGGATGGGAGGTGATATGGGGGTGGACGGTAGTATGGGGGTGGATGGTGATGGAGAGTTAGTATGGGGGTGGGCGGTGGTATGGTGGTGGGTGGTAGTGTGGGTGTGGGCGGTAGTATGGGGGTGGGCGGTGGTATGGTGGTGGGTGGTAGTATGGGGGTGGTTGGTGGTATGGGGGGGCGGTAGTATTAGGGTGGGCGGTTGTATGGGGATGGGCGGTGGTATGGGGGTGGGCGGTGGTATAGTGGTGGGTGGTAGTATGGGGGTGGGCGGTGGTATGGTGGTGGGCGGTAGTTTCGTGGTAGGCGGTCGTATGGGGGTGTGCGGTGGTATGGGGGTGGGCGGTAGTATGGGGGTGTGTGGTGGTATGGTGGAGGATGGTAGTATGGGGGTGGGCGGTAGTATGGGGGTGGGCGGTGGTATGGTTGTAGGTGGTAGTATGGGGGTGGGCGGTAGTTTGGTGGTAGGCGGTTGTATGGGGATGGGAGGTGATATGGGGGTGGACGGTAGTATGGGGGTGGATGGTGATGGAGAGTTAGTATGGGGGTGGGCGGTGGTATGGTGGTGGGTGGTAGTGTGGGTGTGGGCGGTAGTATGGGGGTGGGCGGTGGTATGGTGGTGGGTGGTAGTATGGGGGTGGTTGGTGGTATGGGGGGGCGGTAGTATTAGGGTGGGCGGTTGTATGGGGATGGGCGGTGGTATGGGGGTGGGCGGTGGTATAGTGGTGGGTGGTAGTATGGGGGTGGGCGGTGGTATGGTGGTGGGCGGTAGTTTCGTGGTAGGCGGTCGTATGGGGGTGTGCGGTGGTATGGGGGTGGGCGGTAGTATGGGGGTAGGTGGTAGTATGTGGGTGTGTGGTGGTATGGTGGAGGATGGTAGTATGGGGGTGGGCGGTAGTATGGGGGTGGGCGGTGGTATGGTTGTAGGTGGTAGTATGGGGGTGGGCGGTAGTTTGGTGGTAGGCGGTTGTATGGGGATGGGAGGTGATATGGGGGTGGACGGTAGTATGGGGGTGGATGGTGATGGAGAGTTAGTATGGGGGTGGGCGGTGGTATGGTGGTGGGTGGTAGTGTGGGTGTGGGCGGTAGTATGGGGGTGGGCGGTGGTATGGTGGTGGGTGGTAGTATGGGGGTGGTTGGTGGTATGGGGGGGCGGTAGTATTAGGGTGGGCGGTTGTATGGGGATGGGCGGTGGTATGGGGGTGGGCGGTGGTATGGTGGTGGGCGGTAGTTTCGTGGTAGGCGGTCGTATGGGGGTGTGCGGTGGTATGGGGGTGGGCGGTAGTATGGGGGTAGGTGGTAGTATGTGGGTGTGTGGTGGTATGGGTGTGGGTGGTAGTATGGGGGTGGGCGGTTGTATAGGGCTGGGCGGTGGAATGGGTGTGGGTGGTAGTATGGGGTAGGTGGTGTTATGAGGGTGATCAGTGGTATGGGGGTGGGCGGTAGTTTGGTGGTAGGCGGTTGTATGGGGGTGTGAGGTGATATGTGGGTGGACGGTAGTATGGGGGTGGACGGTAGTATGGGGGTGGATGGTGATGGAGAGTTAGTATGTGGGTGCGCGGTGGTATGGGGGTGGGCGGTGGTATGGGGATGTGAGGTGATGTGGTGGTGGACGGTAGTATGGAGGTTGATGGTGGTGGGTGGTATTATGGGGGTGGTTGGTGGTATGGGGGTGGGTGGTAGTATGCGGGTGGGTGATGTTATGAGGGTGAGCGGTGGTATGGGGGTGGGCGGTGGTATAGGGATGGGCGGTGGTTGAAGGTGAGCGGTGGTATGGGGTGGGCGGTGGAATGAGGTGGGCGGTGGAATGGGATGAGTTTTTTTATGGGGTTAGGCGGTTTCATGGGGTTGGGTGGTTTTATGGGGTTGGGCGGTTATATATGGTTGGTTGGGCGCTGGGATAAGAGTTGTCGTTTGGGTGGGGAATACTAGAGAAACCCGAAGTGAAAGTCGCGAAGAAAAATTTATTAGAACGATAGTGTAACTCATCGGTCTTTATTAGATGGGTTTATTCGACGATCGATACTTCTTTTATTTTTGACTTGTAGAACGTATAACGAAATGAGAATTCACGATCATAGAAATTAAAAATGGTACTACGAGCAATCGTTCGAAGTCACAGGAATGAGATTACAACAAGATTTGTTTCAGAGTTTATCTCCCGGTTGATGTCTAACTTTAAAGATGAGGGTGGGCGTTGAGGGGACTTGGTGAGACCCGAATGGAAAGTTGGGAAGAAAAATTTATTCGAACGATAATGAAGTTGATGGATCGTTATCAGTTTAAAAATTTTTTTCGAAAACCCGGAGTTTACCTTGTTCGCGTCGATCGCAAATATCCGATATTACGGAGTACGGAAGGTATTTAAGCGAACACTTGTTTCACAACTTAAATTAAGCTTCTAATGGGAAGTTGATAATCCGTCGGGATCGATAGGCGTTCTTGAAAACATATTCATCGGTCACTATATTCGTCCCGAAAAACGAATCGCCGTTTAATAAACCGTTAATAGTCTAATAAATTCATAAGTCGATTACGGATTAACAGATTGCCGGGACAGATTTACTGATCGATACTTTAACAATGGAACGATGTACGTAGACGAAGGTGTATATATATATATATATATATATATATATATATATATATATATATATATATTGTTACGGGAGCCATTAAATTCTAGTTTGCTTTTTTTTCTTTTTCCTTTCCGGTTTAACTTGAGTACTTATTTATTCACTCGAGTGCGAATGTCTGCGAAAGAAAGAAAGAACGAAAGAAAAAACGAACGAACGAACAAAAGTATCGTAAATCAAAGGACGACCGTGTTCCGTAACGTTAAGCTCCATCGAATAATTCAAACGGAATAAAATTATTTTCCTATATTTTATTTGCGGCGTTTGATTCGCGCATTTATTTACATCGAGTCGCGCAAAACCTGTCCGAAGAATAAATCACGATCCGACGTAAAAAAAAGAACTATTTATTTTACGATCGTACGTTTCTACGTCGCCGAGTCCTCTTAAGTCGATTTAAATTAAAAAAAAAAAAAAAAATTACGACGCCTCGTCGCAATCGTATATTTAATCGTTAAACGGTCTGACTAAATGGCTTGACGGAGCCTCTATTAACGGATCCTACGTGTTTGTGTTGTTGGAAATAAAATAAGATCAAATTGAACGAAACGAAATGAAATGAGATAAGATAAAAAAAAATAACCAAAAAATGTTCGTAAGGAAGAAAAAAGAAAAGAAATGATGTAGATAGATCGAGGATGTAATTTGATCGACTTACCGGTTCATCGATGGCCGCGGTCTTGCTGGGGTTTTCCGATTTCTTAAATGCTACAGTTGTCTTATTACTATCAGTCTTAGGTGAATTTGATTTCGTGGCAGAATCAAAATTCGTGGCAGTGCTTGTCGATGGAATTGCTTCCATTTCGTAGGCGTTTGTCTGTCCATAATTTAACTTTCTACGACGGTATGCCGGACTGCATGTTTCAATGTCATTTTGCATTTCTTCTCCACCGCTGTTTATCCATGTCACACACCATAATCTAACCGAAGAACATAAGAGCGTTCCGGTGATCTGGAAAGAGAAAAATATTTTTTTATTAACCATTGATCGTCATTGAAATCGTATATTCGATTTATAGAAATTAATTGCCATAATTTATTCGTGATCTCTATTGCTACAGGTATATGTATATATACTATATAATATATATTTTAATATATGGAGTATATATTCTAGAATATAGATAACGATATTCGTGTTAATAATTAATAGATAATTAATTAATATCGGTTCAAATGATATACCGAGTACAGTTCTACGTCACGCGACGAGCCCTTGGGCAAAATTTTTGGATGACAAAAAAAATGCGAACAAAATAATATCGGTCGTCGTAGTGGCGACATCAAAAATAAATTATTTTTATCGGCTAAATCCGAAGAGGATTGACTACAACTATGGAAGATAATATTCGAGATGACGTTAATTCCAGAGAACGCTGTAAAACGGAGTTTCCCGGCGTTGTACTTAATAAGATTTGAACCGTGATAGACATGGGAGTTCATCACACAATCGGGTCATTTCTCTTCTATCCGGGAACATAGCTTTGAGCTATCTCACGAGAATGTCCTAGTTGCGTTCGTCAATACTAAAGAATTGCAGCTTCGTATTAAAATGCATTTTCTCCAATTTTTTCGACATTCAATCGGTATACACAACGACATAATTCTCTTCTTAATCAGCTATATAATTCAAATAGATATGTATATATATATATATATATATATATATATATATATATACCTTTATATATATACTACCATATATTCTATATATGTACACCTATATACGTACTGCCATATATTCTATGTACATATACCTATATATATACTATATACTACATATTATTCTCTCTCTCTCTCTCTCTCTATATATATATATATATATATATATATATATATATTTATATATATATATATATATATAGAGAGAGAGAGGGTACGTGCTACTATAATTTAGAGGTCTTTTTCTTGGGTGGAGTCGATCATTATAATGTGCGCTTGTGCACCTCTACTAGAGCACAGAAGACAAATCACGCGCGGTACTTTACTATGACTTACTATGCATTCGACAATTTACAATATGACTAAAATACCGTTATAACCTTTCGCTAATTATTCCCCATGATTTTATTACTGCCCCATTAATAACGGGATGTTCTTTTCGAAATAAGAGAAAATATAAAGAAAGAAAAAAAGTATTAAACAAAAGAAAAGCAAGAAAAGAAAAAAAAATAAGAAACGTTAACTTAAAACCATCGGATCTTAATTTACTTGTAACGAATCGTTAGATAAATTGAGATACTTTGGTAAATACAAAATAAAAATATTTATTATTTCCATTAATTATTTCGTTATTTTATTATATCGCGGTACTGATGAATACGATAACTCTTTATTTCAACTATTAGAAATCTATTTTACCGTTATTATCATTATTAACATGTTTCTTTCTTTTTCTTTCTTTTTTTTTTTTCTTTTTTAATAATTTATCTAGCAATAGAGAATACAAGTTCAACGAGAGAGAGAGAGAGAGAGAGAGAGAGAGATACAAAAAAAAAATATACTTACATCAGATTCTTCGGCATAGCTAATTTGGTATATCTTAGGAGAACGATTGTGGTCATTGTTAAAATCATTCCTGTTGCTAACTTCCATGTCACTGTTTCCATTACTGCAAAAGAGAAAATTTAAAACTTTTAGAATGTCGATATAAACCATACCTTAAGATCGACATTTATAATACATTCGCAACAAAGCAATACGAACATTATTAAAAAGCCAATTTTTTTTCCTTTTTTTTTTATAAAGATAATAACGTGCATAAACAACTGAATAATTCATTATTTACAATATATTGTAATTGTCACAGTTCGAACAAAATTATATATTATATATATATATATATATATATATATATATATATATATATATATATATATATATATCCTGACGAGATACGTAAATTAAACGCGTTTCAAATCGACAGAGTAGGAGTGGAAGGGAGTGAAATAGCATCTTTTCAAATTCCTTTAACCATCGGATACGTAAGTACGACTTTTATAATTATTTCGCTACAAAGTAATATGACCATAATTAAACAATCAATTTTTATATATTTTTTTAAAATTATAACGTGAGTAAACGATGAAATAATGCATTTATAATATATTGTAATGATCACAGTACGAACGAAATTACATATACATCTCCCGACGAGATACGTAAATTATATTCGTTTCGATCGTTACGTTCGATAGATCGGAGAAATGACAATACATCGAATCAACGGACAATACATTTCAAGATATTTTCTTCTATTTCCTTCTTTTTCTTTGCCGAAAAAAAAAACAAAAGGAACGAAGATAATCAGAAAAATCGCGACGACTCGGCACGTGCTTACGCACGATGATAATGGAAACGAGACAAATACGAACGTAGATAAAGTATCGTATTAGTGGAAACGTTGAAAAAAAAAAGAATAATTCGTTATTCGTTTTCACAACATGCAGAATCGACAGGTGACTGGTGCATGGGGATGATTGAAGTAGCATTTTATCGAATTTCTTTAACCATCGGATACGTATGTACGATATTTATTATATTTCCGTAACGAAGTAATATTGCCATTATTAAACAGCCAATTCAATTTTGCGAAAATAATAACGTGGGTAAACAACTAAATAATGCATTTACAATATATTGCAACCATCAAGGTTCGATCGAAGTTATATATATATATCCCGTTGAGATACGTAAATTAAACTCATATTGAATCAACAGGCGAGTGATGGAAGGGAGGAATTAATATCTTTCCGAATTTCCTTTAGCATCGTATTCATGAATACGATATATATAATCCTCTCAAAACCAAGTAATATGGTCATTACCGAACGACAATTTTTTTTTTTGTTTTTAAAGATAATAACGTGCGTAAACAGCTAAATGATGCATTTCCAATATATTGTAATTATCACAGTTCGATATATATATATATATATATATATATATATATATATATATATATTTCTTCCGATGAGATACGTAAATTAAACTCATTTTGAATCAACAACGGAGGGGTTGGAGGGGAAGAATTAATATCTTTCCGAATTTCCTTCAGCATCGTATTCGTGAGTACAATATATATAATCCTTTCGCAATGAAGTAATATGGACAGTATTAAACGGCCAATTTTATGTTGTTTTTAAAGATAATAACGTACGTAAACAGCTAAATGATTTACAATATATTGTAATTATCGAAGTTCGAACGAAAAAATCTTCCGACGAGATACATAAATTAAACTCGTTTCGATTGTTACGCTCGACAAATCGAGAAACAAATAAGATAAATAATATAGACGTACGATACATTTCAAGATATTATTATCTCTTTTCTTTTCGTAAAGAAAGAAAAATAGAAAAGATGAAAAGATAATCAAAAAAATCGCGACGACTCGGCACGCGCTGCTTACGCACGAGTATAAATGGAAACGAGACGGAACCGAGTGGAGATTAAAGGATCGTATTGGGTGATCGTGAAGTGTAGAGAAAAAACGAAAAAAGAAAAACAGGAATCTCGAAACGTTAAAAAAAAAAAAATTCGCTATTCCTTCTCACAACATGGGGAATCGACGATGGAGGGAATGGGGAGGGGTTTGGAAGGTACAATGGGGGGTTAAAATAAGATCTTTTCGAATTTCTTTATCAGTCGTATACGTGCGTACGTCTTTGAAGAAGCGCGTTTACGTTTTAAACTCGTATATATGTAAGCGCGCTTAATCATTTATATTCGTTTTAGAATGGGATCTAAAGTATGATAATTACCGTGAGCGTTTGATCGAGCTAGAGCTAGCACCACCTTGGAGGCTAGGTAATTCCTTATTGCGTCTCGTGGTTGCGAACCAGATTCTGATATATAACAGAAGTAATATTGCTACAGGTATGTAGTATGCGATTATTGCGGTGACCATGGTGAAATAATGATTCGTCTCAATGAACTGAATGTAACAGGCTCGTGGTGGTACAGTCCTTACGCCTTCAATGTATGGCCAAGCGAAAATCCATGGTGGCCATAGAATAGCCGAGAAACCCCATGCTCCGCCTATACATGAAAAGAGAAAAAGAACGAAAAATATAGAGAAGGAATTAAATAGATAGATAGATAGATAGATAGATAGATAGATAGAGAGAGAGAGAGAGAGAGAAAGAATTCAATTCGAAAAGAGATTTCTTTTCAACTTATAACAACAATATATATATATATATATATATATATATATATATATATATATATATGTATGTATGTATGTATGTATGTATATGAAACTTTTCCATCTTGTCGTTCAACGAATCTGAACGAATTTCTTCCTTGGAATATTTTCTTTTTATATTTATTCGTTTTCTCTTCCTTCTTTAACTTTTCTTCCCTTTTCGATTAGACGTCCTTTCTTTTTCTTTTTCTCTCTTTTTTTTTTCTTTTCCTTCCGAGATAAGTTTTATGAATTTGTTACTTTTATTTATTTCGTGCGCGTGTGTGTATTATATATATATATATATATATATATATATATATATATATATATATATATACTCGCACTTCTCTCCGGGGGGTTACGATTTTTGTTAATACTTTTTCCCTTTGTTTCCCTTTTTACTGTTATTTAATTACAACTGAAAGATTAAACAGGAAGAGATAATAAAAACTAAGAGACGAGAAAAACGGAAACAAGAGAAGGAAAAAGAGAAAGAAAAAAAGTAGAAAAAAAGAAGAAAAATAAATATAAATTAAAAGAAAGAAAGAGGAGAAAAATAACATTTTCCTCTCGTACGAGGTTATTAAAACCTTTTTTTTTAAAGCGAGAAAGAACGGACGGGACCGTGTAAAGGTGTACGTACGTGTTGTATGTATGTATGTGCGTGCGTGCCTGCGCCGTGTATGTATTTATATGAAATATAATATGAAACGTGTTTCTGCGTTAACGCGAGATTTCGACGTTCGTTTATCGTGGAGGAAACTGTTTTTTAACGTAACAATTTCATTTCGCTATTCGCTTCTATCGTTTCGAAACAGGGTTAACTACGACGAAAAAGAGAGAGAGAGAGAGAGAGAGAGAGAGAGAGAGGGAGAGAGAGAGAAAGAGAGGAAAAACGGGAGGTAAATAGAGAGAGATGGAGTGACAAAGACATATATATATATAGAAGAGGTTCCTGGTAATATGAGAAAATTAACGCCCTCGACGTTTTTGTTTTTTTTTCCCCGCCCTTCCTTTTATATCTTTTTCTCTTTCCCTTTATTCATCTTTTTTTCTCGTTTTTTTCATTAACCTCTCCATAATATCAACGATATGGATGCAAAGGAGCGAGTCAACTGAATATTCTGTTTAGGAACGATAAAAAACAAAAAAAAAAGAAAAAGAGGGGAACAAAGAAGGAAAAAGATAGATAGAGACACAGAGAGAGAGAGAGAGAGAGAGAGAGAGAGAGAGAGAGAGAGAGAGAGAGAGAGAGTGAGAGTGAGAGTGAGAGATCGCGTAATTAGTTTTACGGGAGCAACTTTCGCTCGATGAATGGAAACGATAGACGTTGAGAAATTTTCAGAGAATCACTAAAACGCAATTTCATAGCCGCCAACTTTCCCCGACGAGTTCGCAGAAAACGGATTACCGATTAGACCGGACGGGTTGTTTAACGAATTGGATTAAACTCTTAACCCGGACAAATTCATTATGATATCTCTTAATTAATCCGAAAAGGAGACAGATTATCGAAATAGATCGATGGAAAATACGTATGCGTACATATTTTTTTACTTTTATTTTTTTTTTTGCCCGAATAATTTCATTGATCGAATTGAGAGCGGGGGACACCGATATCGACGAACGAATTTTATCGGCAGGCTTTAACTTTCGTTTATCTTGTATTACTTGGGTGTCTCGTTGATAAAAACGAATCGAAATAATATTGAGAGTCGTGAGGATTAAAAGAAAAAAAAAAAAGGAACGAAAAATGATGGATCGTTTATACGCAATCGACGTTTAATCTGATTGAGTTCGTTCCCTTTTTTTCGGGGGGAGGGGTGAGTGGGTGGATGTGTGAAGGTATAGAGTATAACGATGTGTAAGTGATGTGTAAAAAAAAAAAGAAAAAAACGCTTGTCGAAAAATTGCACGTCGAACGTTCAACGAAATCAATCCCGTCGTTTCTCGATTTTATATTATTTTATTTATACATATATATATATATATATATATATATATATATATATATATTCGTGATACTTTTTCTTCTTTTTGTTTTGTTTTTGTTAATCTTTTTGTTTTTTTTTGTTGTTAATCTTTTTATTTATTAATTATTATTTTCTTGTCAAAAACAATAAACATACCATGCTTTGTGTTGCAGCGTAACTGAAACTTTTAGGAGGACGTAGTCGCATGAAAAATCTTGAAATTCTTGTTGTGTACACCTTGGTCATTTTGCAGGGTAGGTAAATAACTATATAAATATAAAAATAAGTAAAACAAGATAAAAATAAAGAGAACCAAAAGACAGAGAGAGAGAGGGGGGAGGTACATTTATCTCCAAAATAAAGATTCATAAGACGTGACAAATAAAAATGCAAACGTAAAAACAAAAATAAAAATAATATCGTATTTTCATAATGATATTATCTTTCATAATGAACTCCGTCAAATGACGTTCCCCAATTGAGAGAAACTATACGTTGATCATCGAACGAATATCGTTTTAAACTTTCTCGAATACGAATTATATAGATACGTTTACGAATAAACTACATGTCACGAATTTTTGACGTAGAAGATAAAGAAAAAGATTATGGACTCACCTACTGCTAACAAAACCTTGCTCTTCGTTCGTTTTATCCGATATAACAGCGGATACAATACAGCGAAGAATCGATCTAAACTTATCAGCATCAGATGTAGAACCGAGGCGTTGCTTACTAAATAATCCACGGCTAGCCAAGAATCACATAAGAAAGTTCCCAGTGGCCAATAGCCTAACAATGTATACATTGTAAATAACGGCATTGATACCACGCCTACGCCTAAGTCGGCAATAGCGAGGCTGAACAGAAAATAGTTCGATGGGGTTTGCAGGTTTTTGTCTAATTTAAATGATATTAAGACCATGAGGTTGCCGACAATCGTTAATCCACTAAAGAAAATGGACAGGATAAGTATCAACGCTGTCTCCAATACGCCATATTTGAGCGATTCCTCGCTACAGTCGAGGCCGTTTCCATAAGGGACGGTAGTAAAGTCGTTAACGATTGCAGTCGTCGATGTTACGGAACTTATATTGGGTGGAATATATTCAAGTTGATCAGCCAATGTAACTTGCGTATCCATGGTTGGTTTTAGGTTTTACACGTAAGCACGTACCAATCTGCAAAAGAGAAACAAAAATCGATTTTATTTATGAGGATTCATTCCTTTTTTTTTTCTTTTTGCTTTTTGCTCTTATGCTACTTCGTTGCAAAAACAACATAAATTCCTGGACGACAATTTCTCGTTGAAACGTGAAATTGAAAGCATAACCGAGCGCACGGATACACTTTGTTGTTTTTGACACGACGAAAATTGTTTCGTTTTAAAGTGATCTTCAAGGCGTTGTAAACGATTACGTACAAAGCTTTAACGTACAATTAGAGGAAAGATATAAAGACAATTAATGAATACCGTTATAGATGAGGACGTGGGAACGGAAGGTCTTTGGGGGGAATTGGTAGGAAAGAAGAGGGAGCAGATGATAAAGAAGAAAAATGTAAAAAAAAAAAAAAAAAGAGAAGAAAAATAAAGTTACGCGTCTTAGGCGGCAGCAATCTTAAGCTCGATCCAAAATCAAAATCCTATTTTCCCCAAGATACCAAGTAGATAATTATAATTCGAATATAATGCTAAAAGTTGCCGTGTAAATTAATGTAAACTTTTAAAATAAATCTTAATATAAATCTCTTTTATAACTTCGCTCTCGGGGCTGCATGAATAAACTTTGAAGTGCTTTTAAAAAGGAGTAAAAGAAGAAAAGAGAGAGAGAGAGAGAGAGAGAGAGAGAGAGAGAGAGAGAGAGAAAAGAAAAGCAAAGAAAAATAAAATAAGAAAGAAGGAAAGAAAAGAGTACACGCGCGGATATTATCGTTCTAATTTTCAACCTCTCCAATCATTACTCAATTCTCGTCCATCCCGTCTACAAGAGATCGTTATCTCTTTGAATCGGATTGATTCTCGTATAAAAAAAAAAAAAAAAAAAAAAAGAAAAAGAGAAAAGAAAGGAAAGAAAGAATAATAACGCTCGAGTACAATATTCGTTATGATCACCACGGGGATAAGAGAGTCAATTTGACGGCGAGAGTCGCATTTGATTGTGGCATTCGAATTAAGTTCTATTTTATTAACGCGGTGAGAAGAAACGAAACGAAACGAAAAAAGAAAAGGAAAATAATAATCGCGGGTATATCTACCGATCTAAATATTTCTTTTGACCAAAGAAAAAAAAAAAGAAAAAAGAAAAAGAAGGAAATAATTTAATCGGATTAGTTCGTTAAATTCTATTGGAATTCCTTTAATGTACGGAATACCGTAGCCGAGAGTTTACCGTGATGGTGAAAAGAATGGTTGTAGAGGGGTGAAAAAAAGGGGAGGAGGGTTGGTAGAGGGAGGTGGGGGATTTGGAATGCGAACGTAAAAGATGTAAAAGGTAAATACTCGAGGGTCTTTTTAAGCACGTTGCGAAAAGAGGTGAGATTCGAAATGAAATATTCCGAGGATACAACAGAGGGAAAGAGAGAAAGAGAGAAAGAGGAAGAAAGAGGGAGGGAGAGAGAGAGAGAGAGAGAGAGAGAGAGAGAGAGATGGAGAGAGATGGAGAAAGGAGAAGAAGGTCAAAAGGAATAAAAAATATTGCTTGGCAGACGGGACAAACTAGTTATACCTACCCTCTACTTCGATTCTCGATAATCTCAACGCTCTGCTGACAAAGTAGTAATTGCTATCGCCGATAGCAATTTGATCCTCCGATCTACTACTCTTCTTCTTTTTCTACTTCTTCTTCCTACTTTCTTTCTTTAGTTGTTCCTCGCTTCTTCCTCCTTCTCTCTCTCTCTCTCTCTTCTCCCTTAACGACTTGAAACCAAAGTTCCTCTTCTTAGTCCTCTTCTTAGTCCTCTTCTTAGTCCTCTTCTTAGTCCTCTTCTTAGTCCTCTTCTTAGTCCTCTTCTTAGTCCTCTTCTTAGTCCTCTTCTTCCTCTTCTTAGTCCTCTTCTTCCTCTTCTTAGTCCTCTTCTTCGCAAGAAAGCCTTAATTCCTTAGTATATGTACGCGTATGGATATATATATATATTTATTTTGTTTAACTATTGTTTTTTATATTCGACTATTTTATCCTTCTAACGTCTTACAACAATAATCTTTCTATATCAGTCCTCTTCTTAGAGTTCTCCTTCTACTCTTCTATGCTCAATAGTCTTGATTCTTAAATGTATATAGATATATTCTATATATATATATAAAGATACGTATGTGTGTGTATATGTTTTTTGGATTTTATACTTTTATGTTATTTTTTTATATCTTTTTGAATATTTTTATTCTATATATCCAATTATTCTATTCTTCTAACGTCTAACAATTATAATACTTCTATTTCAATAGTCTTCTTCTAATCGATAGTCTTATTTCTTAAGTATATATATATGCGTGTATATGTTTTTTGGTTTTTATACTTTTATGTTATTTTTTTATATCTTTTTGAATATTTTTATTCTATATATCCACTTATTCTATTCTTCTAACGTCTAACAATTATAATACTTCTATTTCAATAGTCTTCTTCTAATCGATAGTCTTATTTCTTAAGTATATATATATGCGTGTATATGTTTTTTGGTTTTTATACTTTTATGTAATTTTTTTATATCTTTTTGAATATTTTTATTCTATATATCCACTTATTCTATTCTTCTAACGTCTAACAACTATAATACTTCTATTTCAATAGTCTTCTTCTAATCGATAGTCTTATTTCTTAAGTATATATATATGCGTGTATATGTTTTTTGGTTTTTATACTTTTATGTAATTTTTTTATATCTTTTTGAATATTTTTATTCTATATATCCACTTATTCTATTCTTCTAACGTCTAACAACTATAATACTTCTATTACAGTACTCTTCTTCCTCGTACTCTTACTATACTTCTCTAGATCTTCTTAATTATATAGTATATATAGACGTATATAGATATTTAGACGTATATAGTTATTTAGACGTATATAGTTATTTAGACGTATATAGATATTTAGACGTATATAGATATTTAGACGTATATAGTTATTTAGACGTATATAGATATTGAGACGAATATAGATATATAGATATACTGATACATATAATTTTTTTTGAATTTTTTATTTTATTCGACTTTTTATGTCTTTATTTAATTTTTATTCTTTTTTTGATATTTTTATATTTTTACTCTATACTTATATACTCTATTCAACTCTGATGTCACTACTCTGAATCTTCTATTTCAGATCTCCTTCTCCTAACTCTTCTTTTTATTCTCTCTCACTCTCGCTCTATATCACTCCAATTAGATCCTCTAATCTTCTCCTCTTCTTACTCTTCTTCCGGCTTTTCTCTAGTATCTCCTCCCTTCTTACTTTTTCTCTAACTCCTCTTTACGAAGTCCTCTTAATCACCCAGAAATCGTAATTTCTCTTCTTCTTCTACTACTTCGCTCGAGAGTATCGATTATATAGAGTATATTATATCTTGATTATATAGAGTATATTATATCTTGATTATATAGAGTATATTATATCTTGATTATATAGAGTATATTATATCTTGATTATATAGAGTATATTATATCTTGGTTATATAGAGTATATTATATCTTGATTATATAGAGATATTATATCTTGATTATATAGAGTATATTATATCTTGATTATATAGAGTATATTATATCTTGATTATATAGAGTATATTATATCTTGGTTATATAGAGTATATTATATCTTGATTATATAGAGTATATTATATCTTGATTATATAGAGTATATTATATCTTGATTATATATGCAATTATATATATTATTATTTGAAATTCGATATATAAGTATATGTGGATATATATTATTATTATTTGAAATTCTATATACGAGTATATGTGGATATATATTATTATTATTTGAAATTCTATATACGAGTATATGTGGATATATATTATTATTCTTTTTAATTCGATATATGAGTATATGCGGATATATATATTATATGTTGAAATTCTATATATGAGTATATGCGGATATATATATATTATATGTTGAAATTCTATATATGAGTATATACGGATATATATATATATTATATGTTGAAATTCTATATATGAGTATATGCGGATATATATATATTATATGTTGAAATTCTATATATGAGTATATGCGGATATATATATATATTATATGTTGAAATTCTATATATGAGTATATACGGATATATATATTATATGTTGAAATTCTATATATGAGTATATGCGGATATATATTTGTCTATTATATTGAACTATTCTATTCTCCTCTCGTCTTTCTACTACGATTCTTCTATTTCAGATCTCCTTCTCTCTCTTCTTCTCACACTCTCTTCGTCTCTCTACAGTTGATAATTTAGCAGATGGTCGCCTGTATCCCAAGATGTTCGGATACTTTCGTAGAGAGATCGAATCTGAAATCAAAGAAAGAATAAAATTTAATCGTTTTGCTACTTTGTTCTCGTAATCTTTTTTATAGCATATAAAAAAATTAAATATAATGTAATAAATATATATGTGTATATATATATATATATATATATATATATATATATATGTATATAATTATATAGTATGGATATTTTATTTGAAAAAGAAAATAAAAAAAATGATGGTCGGATATGAGGATGCGATGAGGAATGGTGGATTGTAAAACAATAATAATAATTTAATCCAACAGACAGTTATGAGTTTTTAATGAGACTCAACTCTCGTAAATAAGTATGGATATATATATATATATATATATATATATATATATATATATAAAGTTATTATAATATAAATTAAAAAAAGTTGGGGAAAGGAGAGATTTAGAAGAAGTGACGTGGGGATTTATTTTTAAACGATTTTTAAAAAGCGACAGATGCGAGGTACTGGCTATATACAGTCGGGTCGACTATCAGGTCTCTGGCATTGGCAGTGACGTTGTCTGCAATAATTCGTGGTCTGTTCCACTTAGAATAGCTGGAAGCCCTCTTCACCATTGTGGTTTTCGACGAGCGAAACGCGTTTAAGGAATCTCGATTTAAACAGAGCGTATAAATTTTGCACAAGGGGATGATGGGGTGGGTTGATGGTTGGTTGGTGGTTGGTGGTTTGTTGGTGGTTGGTAGGATAAGGTCGAAGAGACCGACAAGAATTCTCAATTTTCTTTTCTCTTACATTTTTCTTTTTCCTTCTTACTTTCTTTCTTTCTTTCATTCTTTCTTACTTTGTTTTTCTCCCTCTTTTTTTCTTTTTAACATCGTCACGAAATTTCCGAACTTCTGCGAAGTACCGAAACTTCGGAATTAATTTGTTTGCAATCCGACAAAAAAGAATATATATATATATATATGTGTGTGTGTGTGTGTGTTTATATGTACGTATTCATTGAATCGAGTAATTTTTATGCGAACAATGAAAAACAAGAATTTCCATGAGAAAGCAGGTTATTATTTTCGACGAACGAACGAACAAAATAATAGTGTAAACATTAATCCCGTCTAGTTGTGATCGTTATTCAATGGTTTAATTAAATCCGAATAATTTTCGTGTGTACACGGAGGACAAATTAAATTGATATTTGGAATCGGATAAGTTTACGTAATTCTGTACGCACCGCATTGTGGATACCATGAGCACCGTATTATTCACGTTAATTATTGTAGTTTATATAATGGCATGTGGCATCATGATTGCTCTTTGTCGTAATGAGTTTAGGGTCGTAATACCCTATACTCAATACCTTGCTTGTTAAGGGAGAAAGAGAGAGAGGGAGAGAGAGAGAGGTAAAGAGGGATTTTGGTTTATAAGCATTGGCATAATGGCGAAGAGCAGACGTTGCAGGAAATTATGTTACTCAAGTTCCATCGTTAGTTCTGCACAACCAAAATCGCTTTAACATCAGCGAAAGAGTAGTCCCTATGCTTTTAACATGGTTTCTATCTGTCTGCGTATGTATGTACGTTTCTATGTACGTACATACCGCCTATGTGTTATAGCTCTTACCTCTATTTCGGTACGGCAAAATTCTTTTGAGCTCGAAGATTTTAGATGGCACTCACGTACCTTTTAATACTATCTACTCTCTGAATATTTCAGTTCCATGGAAGGAAGGAAAGGAAAAAAGGAAAAAAAAAAGGAAGGAGAAAAAAGAAAAAATATTACAAAATACAAAATTCCGTACACCTTCTCGAAAAAAAATTCTTAAATTCAATTACTCCGAAATTTTCTTTTTTTCTCTCCCCCACACTCGCTCTTCAAAGTCCTAACGAAAGTTTGTAAAGCATAAATCTAGATAATCAGGACTATTATCAGAACCAATAATACCGGACTTGATCAAAAAATTGATAATGGAAAATCATCCTGAGCCCGTATCGGTTACGCGGATAAATTTAATGCGATATGCGCTTATCCCACGTACGTGATTTTAATGCCATGGGCTGTACGTGCAAGCTGCGGTTGGTGGTCAATATATCTGTGTGTTTGCGTCTGTTTTCGTGTGCGTGTTCGCGCCGCGTGTACAAAATCTATGTAACTACATACGAAACTTTTAACGAAGTCCAGCAACGTTCGGTCGGAATCGTAATTAATTCATTAGGATGTTTCTTCTGAATTTGTCGACGGTGCGCAAATACATGAGTTTTCAAAAGAATTAAATGAATTCGACCGTGTAATTTCACCCACGTTGGTTGTCTCTCTCTCTCTCTCTCTCTCTCTCTCTCTATTATTTCCACTTTTTTCCACTTTTTTCCTCTTTTTTACATTTTTTTTTAATTCTCGTCGACGAACGTATCGATATCAAAATGGAAATTGAACGGGAAAAAGGGAGAGAGATCAAAATTGAAAAAACATGAAAATTAAAAAAAGCAGAAAAAAAAGAGAGGCAGCAAGAGAGAGAGAAATTACGAAGGTTATATATCCTGTCGAACGTAATTACCAATCGAATCGATACACGTAGTGCATTTGCGTATGTATATACGGATATACGTACATGGTACGTATTTACATACGGACATAGTACGTATTTACATACGTACATAGGTACATGTTACGTATTTATATACGTATGTACGTAGGTACATGTACGATAGGTGACAACGCTTGTACCGTGTTATCACATAAAACAGAAGCAACGAACCAAATCAGGAATTACGGTGAGGTCGAAATAGATAGAGATAGAGATAGAGAGAGAGAGAGAGAGAGAGAGAGAGATTTTACAATTCGAAAATACGCCGATGTTATTTAATACCTGACACGAAATCTAACTCGCGATAATACCTAACGCAAGCTAAGCTCTTGCGATTGTTTAGGAGCGCATAAGTAAATAAGGTCAAAGAGTCCTTTCCAACTTGTGTAATTGGCACTTGGCGCAACGTCTATAATCAAACTTTGGAAGGTAAAAGGAAAGGGAAGTTGGAGATGGTTGGCGGGGTCGTGGGTTAACCACTTGCCACAAGGACTTAATCCGAGAGTACCCACGAAAATAATCAACCATAATTCTCCTCCTCCGTTTCTATCCCCCTCCTTTCGTTTCATCATCATCGATCTTTACTTAGTCTCTCGACGAACTTCGTCTTCATCAAGCAAAATCACAACGAAAAATACATATACAAACAAAGAGAAAATTACGGAGAGAAAGAGAGAGAGAGAGAGAGAGAGAGAGAGAGAGAGAGAATTAGAGAGGAAGTGAATTATAGAGACAGAGAATTACACAAAGAGAGAGATAATTAGGGAGAGAGAGAGAGAGAGAGAGAGAGAAAGAGAAAGAAAAGACAAGAAAAAAGAAAGAAACACTTCAGAGTCAAACATAGATACGTTTTTTATCTCCCCTTTTTACTTTCTCGCTTTTCTATCTCTTCCTGTATTCTCTTTGTCTGTCTTTCTGCTTGTTTGTCTCTCTATCCCCCTCTCTCTCTCTCTCTCTCTCTCTCTCTCTTTTCTTTTTCTTTTTTTTTTGTTACTATCTAGGCGAGCAAACCACTAAAAGCGCAGCTGATGCCGCGGGGTAGTAACTTTTAGGTATTCTCTCTTGTTCTCTTGTTTTCTCTTTCTCTCTTTTTCTTTGTTTTTCTCTCTTGTTCTCTCTTTTTTTCTCTATTTCTCTCACTCTGCCCTTTTTTGTCCCTCTAACTTCATTTAAATTTACTCGCACATCCTGTCCAATTTACCCTTGATTTACGCCAACGTAAATTGGAGACTAATTTCAGGCCGTTATTACTTTACTTATTATTAAATGCTATGAAGTGCGACTTTTAAAACCTCTCACGAAACGCATCATTTCGGTTTACCGCGTGGGAATTCTCAATTTGCGTATCATAAATTTATTATTGCGAATCACGAAGAGGAGGGAAAATAAAATAAATTAACGCTACAGCGTTCAGAATTGACGTTAAAAGGGTATATATTAATATCCTTCAAAATTTATTGTTGCGTAATGATATAACATATGTACATATCAATTTATTAATATATATTTATTATATTTATTAATAAATTGATACGTACATATATCGGTATTGCGTTTTAATATTTGAAGGTAGCATAAATTATAAAATGAAATCGCGTATTAATTATTTTTATAATTTTCATATGCACAATATGCGCATTATAAGGATTACATTTACCGACGCGCAAATCCCTCTCGTTTGAGATTCGGTATTACTAAAAAAAGGAAAGAGACAAAAGAAATAATATTAATAAAACAAAAGAGTAATAATCATCATTCGAAAAGAACGGTCGAAGGTTACGAACGATTTCGAAAACGAAATGTTAAAATTTAAATTTATCCCTTACATTTATCATACATAACGTTCGCATTTATCGTTCGTCTGTACAGCGAACATTTTCCCTACGTCTCTCTAATGCGTTTTACTATGTACTAATTATTCACCTCGGTTTGCACTTTCAACCGCGTAACGTAGAATTATGCCGCTCGAAAAGAACCTCTCATCGGCCAGGTGGTAATTTGTTAAAAGAGCCGGTACATTCGCGTGGGGCCTCTCATTTATATTCGTACGTACGTAAGTAACGCTTTAACCACATAGAGTGTCTCGAACGAAATATCTTCGTTACGAAATTTAATGAGTTTTTTTTTTTTTATCGAAAAAGAAAAGGAACGTTTGGGATTCGACCGAAACGCGGGGAGAGAAATTACAAGGTCGTCCGATCCAATTCTCGTTGAAAATTTATTTCACCTGTTGCAGCGTTTTTCGAAAAAAGAAAGAAAAGAGAGAAAAAAATCCAAAACTAAAAGTCATCAGATATTAACAATACCGACGGTGGCCGTCATTGTTCGTTAATGGGGACACTCTGCGTAAACACGAAATACGGTGCAGTACGTACGATTGGAAAACAGTGAATGCACGTGGAAATGGAGACAATATGGTATAAATATTTACGGAATATGTAATTATAAACTTTTGAATGATAGATAGACACGTTCCGCGTACATACATACCTTGATGCGTACCTGCGTACATCATACGCGCACATATGTAGGTTACGTTCATTCACGTATACGATGGATATAGAATTTCCAAACAAGAGAATTTCACACGATATGTTGTTGAATAGGAGAATCATCGATCAGACAATGGCATAGTATATTAAAAGCGCGGTCTCTTCTTGAATGTATTTTTAATGGTTAGGTTTGAGGGATTGAGAGGATTAGGCGTGGTTGACTTTGGATGGAGGAGAGGGGTGAGGAGTAGAACAAAAACTAAGAAGGTATATTTTATTAAAAAAGACAAAAAAAAAAAAGAAAGAAAGATAGAAACGAACAAAAAACGTGTAACATCTTAAAATAAGTATTCAAACCTACTTGATAATCGTAACTGGATTGAGCGCTTAGGCACAGCTGTCACTCGTCGTTCCGAAAAATCCGTGAAACAATCTCGATCTCCTCGCGTCCTCGATTACGCTACTGGAACCCTCTTCGTCGTATCTGTTGTTGTTGTTACAGATGTAGCAACTGTTGTTGTTGTTGCTGTCGCTGTCACTTTCGCCGTTGCAGTAGCGGTAGTCGATTATGTTCTTTCTATCGACGACGAGAAGACGATAGGCGCACGGGAAGGTGCGTGTTGCAGCTGGAGTGCAACACGTATACCTCTTCGGTAAACGAGCAAGAAATAACGGCTGCCTGTAATTATAGAAAAAGAACATGAATGACATTTAAATCTAACTATGTAACGTTGACGTATCATCGATACGTATTATTCGCTATGTGGCTTTTGACTTTTACAATAGCTAAGCAAACGCGCGTCGTAACGCCCTGATTTTCTAATAATGAGAACTAGTCAGACCAATAGTATGCTCTTTCTCTCTCCCTCTCTATCTCTATCTCTTTCTATACTTCTCGTTCTCTTTCTTTCTCCATTTCTCACGTTCGCCCGTATGACAATTGAACTGACTTTAACTATTTTTCATATATATATATATATATATATATATATATATATATATATATGAATATATATAAATGTGTATGTGTGTACATGCGTGTATAAAGTCTGTACAATGCACGGCGAAATTGGAAAAACTCCGTTTTATGTATATGCGTATACATCGGAAGTTAAATCTTTAATGTCGGTTCTTTCGTTGATCTGTATCACTTAAGAGACTTCCTCTCGAAAATTCGCATTCGTTCTCGTTCGTTCGTTCGATCGATCGACGTTTCAAGAATTCATGCCTAAGTGATCGAACATCCTCCATGACTACCTTCCACGAACATTTTCCCGATGGATATTAGATTTTCTCTCAAGAGTACGAGCGGCCTGAGTTGAACGCTTAGACGGTTAGGGAGGATAGGAGAGAGGTTTGGAGTCGAGTAAAAGCTGGGATGGGCTGGGGGGTGAGGTAGAGTTGGGGAAAGAGACGACCCGAGTGGAATTGGATTTGGAGCAGGAGGAGAGGACGGAATAAATTTTATCGTGAAATTCATGCATGCGAGAGTAAAGGAGGAAGAAGGGGAAAAAAAGGAGAAAAAAAGGGAGAGAGGGAGAGAGAGAGAGATCGGTGGACGAGTTATCGCATTGTGCTCGATGATCGACGATAAATGTCGTTCAGAGTTTATTTAATATTTCATTTAATCATTTCGGAGTCAGACCGCGAAATAAATTTTACGATAGAACGAGTTTACGGACGATTGTAGATGAGTACATGTCATTAATTCGACGATAATAAAATTTGACGCCCGTAAATTACGGTATATTGACGGACGAACGTATATATTATATATATATATATATATATATATATATATATATATATATATATATATATATATGTATATATATATATGTATATATGTATATACATAGACCGCTGATACGAGTAAATTCTATCTTTTCCGATCAAATCGATAACTCCGAGCCGTCTTTTCCCCGGGATATTCGACCTCACCCCTCCCATCGCCTTCTCCTTCTCCTCCTCCTTCTCCTCCTCCAACACGCATCCTTTTCTTCGTACGTAGTTATTATGTTTAACATATTTACTATCGGTACTACGAATATGTCTGGTATCCTACGATAAAGTTCCGTAGAGACGGTCGATATTCGAATAATCGAGAGACCCTCAGTGCGTGCAGCGAATCGTGATAACATAACGATCGTTCAATATTCCGCTTATAGATTCGGGAAATTGGAAGTACGAGGAAGAACGGTCAACTAGTTTTCTTTTTCCTTTTATCTCTTTTTTTTCTTTTATTTTTTCATTCCTCTCTTTTCCTTCGTTTTTTTCGATTTTAGAAGTCGCGTAGGCGAGAAGGATGAAAAAAGAGACAGAGGAGGAGAGGCCAGGGAAAAGAGTGGAATTGGATGAGGGGGAGAGGTGGAGTGGGCAGGGAGGAGAGTTGGAGAGGACATAGGGTAGAGGACAGAGGGGGAACATGGGGGTTTGAGTGGGCAGAGAGGGAATAGGGGGGGACTGGAGAGGGCAGATGGGGATGGGGAGGTGAAGAGGGAAAAGGAGGAGAGAGCGGTGGTAGAGAGGACAGAGGGGGATAGGGAGGTGAAGAGGGCAAAGGGGGAGATGGTGGAGGTTGAGAGACAGAGGTGGATGGGGGGGTGAAGAGGGTAAAGGCGTAGAGAGCAGATGGGAAGAGTGCAGAGGTAGAGAGGGCAGAGGGGGAAAGTGCAGAGGTGATGAGCAGAGGTGGTGAGCAGGGGAGGTGAGGGCAGAGGGGAGAAAATCCAGGGACGCCTGGGAAAATCGAAAATCGATTTGGAAAGACGCAAAAACATATATATATGTGTAAGTGTATATATATATATACACATATATATATACACATACATATATACATATATATGTACGTCATTAATTTAAAAGCAGGATTCGTATCTTATCTGCGATGACCGATGGTAATTCGAATAATTTTTAAAAAATATTTGATTGGACGTATCGACTCGAAATAGGATAGGGAACGGATTAAGTTAAAAATGAGATAGATGGATATATATTTAAATAAAGAGAAAAAGATAGATAGAGAGTGAGAGAGAGAGAGAGAGAGAGAGAGAGAGAGAGAGGAAAAGAGAGGAATAAATGGAGAAATCATATCCGTGAGTTTGTACATCTGATTGTTCGGTGCTTCGAGGAAATATGGACGGGATTGGGGATAAGGGAAGCAAAAGTATCAAAACTGTACGTTGTTTTGTCGCGGGACGAGAAAGGTGGAAAGAAAAACAAAAGGAAAGAGAAGAAATAAAAGAAAGATAAACGAGCAAAAGAGCGGAAAGTAGAGGAGGTAGAGTGGAAACAAAAAATAAAAAAGAGAGGGTAACAAGAGAAAGGGGGGAAAAGAGAAAAAGAGGAAAAAGGAAAAAGTGGTCGTGTTCGCTGAGCTCGCTCGGACGCTTTCAATGTAATCAAAGCTCGTCTCTCGTTTTCCATCGCGTTCATGTAAAAGTGACCACGAGTGGTCATGGCGATTTGAATAAGCCGTACGCGCTATTTACATAACTTTACGAGTGTGCGTGTGTGTGCCTACCCCTCTCTCTCTCTCTATATATATATATATATATATATATATATATATATATCTTTATTTCCCGGAATTGCAAAGATCGCATTTTCGCTTACGTTTTCATGTTCGCTCGTACTCTCGTAACGAAACAAGCCCGTATCTCTTGAGCAAAACGTGAAAAGTTGCAAAGCACTAAAACGAATTCAGTGATTATGGTCAACCGGGCGGACGTGCTTAAGAAGGATGAAGCCCAGTATTTCCCTTCCGTCTATCTCTCTATGTTTTTTTTTTCTTTTTCTTTTTTTTTTCCGTTCGTTTGTCTCCTCCTCTCTTTCGTTTCTCACGGAGTATATTCTCGATTTATCTCGTGAACTCGACAATTTGCAAGTATTTTCTCTTCTTTTCGCATTCCTAATAGGAAAAGAGCGAGGAGTACGACCGCACGTCCACCGTTCATTTTTCAAAAAAAAAAAAAAACCTACGCGAGCGATCTTTCGTTAATGTCGTCAAAAGAAATAAAGAAAGGAATAAATAAATAAAAAGAAAATGTATTCTTTTAAAAACGTACCGTCGCAAAATTTCAACGAAATTACGTTCTAGCATTTTCTATCTACTTATACAACCGTGCCCCGCCCTATCCCCCACCTCACCTCAACCCACCCCATTCCCGGACCCGGTAACGCCCTATCCGCCATCCCTTAACGCCACTTTTCGTAGCCTCCTTTTCTTTCATTCCGTTCTAAAATTCGCATTTCCCTTTTAAATTCGGTATGAGATACAAAGGGGGAAAGAAAGAAGATAAAAAAAGAAGGGGCGAGCGAACGTCGAGCAAGTCGGAAAGGGAATAATTCTTGATTTTTTTCTTTTTGCTTTTCTTTTTCTTTTTCTTTTTCTTTTTTCTTTTTCTTTTTCTTTTTCTTTTTTTCTTTTTACCAAGTCAATACCACATTATCGATGATATTTCATAAAAAATTTGAAATACATTAAACACATATATATATAAAAATGTGTATGTGTGTGTGTGTGTGTGTGTATATATGCGGTGTATATAAATGTTCTACACAAATATGTTGTACACAAATATGTTGTACACAAATATGTTGTAATATAAGATATGCGTATATATAAAAATATAATATACATGTATTTATATAAATAAACGAATAAGAAAACAATTATTACCTATTTGTAGTAAATGCGTTCAGCAAGTACTTGAGTAAATAGATATGTATACGTGTAATACATAAATACACATGTACATGCATACATAAATACATCGAATATATAAGAACGAAGAGGAAAAACGATTGAATCGTTAATTATAAACGAATGAATACTTCTTCTGGCGATAAGACGAAAAACATAGGAAGGTTCTAAACGATATGTGTATAATATCCTTGATAAAACGACGTTGTACGAAAGAACGAAGAAATAACGTAGAGAATGGGACGTGCAAGAGTTCAATCTAAGAATGGGCAGCCATATCTTACGAACGTAAAGAGGATGAAGGAATGGAAAAGGAAAAAGAAAAAGAAAAAGGTGAAAAGCGATGAAAAAAGAAGAAGAAGAGATAAAAAACCTCAAAGCAGATTAAAGAGAAGTACGAAAGAGACCGGAGGGCAATGGGTTGTTCGTGCGACGAGGGATTATGATACTCCCCGAAGGGGGAGTAAAAGTATCATAATAATGGCTCAATTAGTGAAATTATTGAATCGTCTTACCGGAAGAGAAATTTTATATTAAACTTGTAATTACGGGAAAAGACAAAAGGGACCACGGTCGAATAATTAATAGTAATTGCCGTTATCGATTAAATTCATTAATCCCTCTCTTTCTCTTTCTATCCTTCTCTTTCCTTCTCTTTCCTTCTCTCTGTTCCTTTTTATTTGTCTCGCGTTTGTAATTTAGAGATATCGAGTATTCCGTTCAAAAGAAATAAAAAAACCGTATATAGCTTTGTCGTTTCTTCGTCTATTTCATTAAAGGTAATACTAAAATTATCATATAAATTTTATCCATCCGTTCGCGTATACTTTATATATATTTCGTGTAAATTTATATAATTCTCTTTCTCCCTCTCTCTCTCTCTCTCTCTCTTTATTTCGGTTTCTTTTTATTTGTCTCGCATTCGTAATTTAGAGATATCAAATATTCCGTTTTAAAGAAATAAGAACTATATTTTTCTGCGGTTCGTCGTGTATTTCACAAGACATCGTATAAAAGTTAATTTTAAACTTTTTGTACGTTAATGTACCTCTATATACCTGTACTTTGCGTAAATTTTATATAATATTCTCTCTCTCTCTCTCTCTCTCTCTCTCTCTCTCTCTCTCTCTCTCTCTTTTTCTTTCTCATTTTTTCTCTTTTTCTCTCTTATTCTTTCGCTTTGTTCCATTATTATTTTTCATTCTTTTTTTTTCTTTGTTCTCTTTTCTTTTTATTACGCGAGAAATTGAACGAAGCACGAGCCAAGTTATTTATTTTTACTGTACCCATATAACGTAGAACGTTTTTTATCGAAAGCTTCGCGACATAACCGGAATATTTTTTACGTTCCCCGAACTCGGATGGAGATTATAATGGTCGAGGATTAACGATCGAGCTTTTTCTCTCTCGTTTTTATTTCCAATGGAAACATACAGTCATCGGAACCCGGATAAATTTCGTTTCGACCTCGAAAAGAGAGGACAAGCCAGCGGATATATTCGTTTCTTTTACACTTTTCCCCTTTTTTTTTAATTTCCATTCATTTATTTGTTCTCTCTCTCTCTCTCTCTCTTTCTCTTTTTTGTTTTTCTTTTTTTCCGTAACACGTAATCGTCGAAATTTATTTTCTTTTTTCCTCGGTTCGACGCGATAACAAAAAAAAGAACGAAAAAAAAATGAATAAGAGCGAGCGAGCGAGCGAGAGAGAGAGAGAGAAAGAGAGAGAGAGAGAGAGAGAGAGAGAGAGAGAGAGAGAGAGAGAGCGAAAGAGGATAGTCGAGCTATTTACGTTAATTACAAATATAATACCTTGATACGCTATGATATTGTTTACGTGAAGGATATTATCTCTAATAACACGATCGAACGGTAGAGGCATACCCGCTTAGAGTAATAGGATCATCGTTATTACCTTAATTAATTAATGAGAGAGAGATGGACCTTCCGAAATAAATTGGTAATGAACGCGCCATCTAGGATCCTCAATCGTTATACGTTAGACGTTATCGATAATAATCGAGTTTTCGATCTATTCTCGCGACAATACTTATTACCAACCTCGTCCGCCATTTTCTTTTTCTCTTATTACGTATCGGCAAGCCAAGAAGGACTAACTTTCTTTCTTACGCGTTGCGGATAAAGTTTATTTTATTTTATTTATTTTATTTTATTTTATTTTATTTTATTTTTCTTTGTCCTTTCCTTTTCTTTTCTTTGTTAAGCTATTCTCGTAGTGCGCGATAAATATAACTTGACGGAGCACGCAGAAAGAAAGAGAGCGAGCGATGTTAAGCTAAGCTAAGTTAAGTTAAGTGAAGTGAAGTGAAGTGAAGTGAAGTGAAGTAGAGTGAACTAATGTTCCCAGTAAGACGTTAAAAGAGTGAAACTCGCAAATAATTCAAAGGGATAAAATATTTTTAAGCGAGAGCCGTAACGAGGAGGGAGGAAAAATGGAAAAAAAGAAAAAAAAGAAGAAGAGAGAGAAAAAAGGAATCTCCATCTTAGTAGATACGGATTCGATGGCAAAAAATAAAACCCGCAAAACGCAAAGGAAATCGAGGAAAATCGAAAACGAAACTAAACGAAACAAAACGAAACGGAACTTCTATTATATACACGTCGAACGACGAAGGGTGTACGTTAATATTTGACGAATCGGGAGAATTCACGTAAAATTGTACAATTGCTGACAAAAACGGAGAAAATTCTATACGAATGAATTCCGAAGGACGGAATGAGCGTTAGTTTTAATCACGTTAAGTATAAAAAAAGAAAAATGGATCGATATGCAAAGACAGGACGACATACAGGTCGCCCAAGGAACCAATGGGGACACGCCTAGCAACAGCGCATATATATATATATATATATATATATATATAAGCATGTATATGTCAAACGATACGTTGAGAAAAGTTTAAGTACATATCACGAAAAAAAGGGATTCTCGCGAATTTCGTCTTCGGATATTTAATTTAATACCTTTCTACGACGAGAGATCGTTGAGAAATTGAAATAAACGCGAAAATTCAAATTGTACACTGGCCGGGTAACATGATTCCGTGTTCTGGAAACGTCGAAGTATAAAAATTAGAAATATAAGTTTTTTTTTTAATATAACAATAAAATCTAAAAAGGGGATGCAATAACACCGAGAAAAGTATCTTGAAAGAATAAAATTAAAAATTGAGAATGTAAAAATCGATTAGGGTGCCAATGGGGACACGCCCACAACGCATATATAATTGTACGTCACACGAAACGTGGAGAAAAGTTTAAGTACGCACACGAAAAAAAGAATTTTCACGAATTACTTCTTCGATATTTAATTTAATACGTTTCTACGACGCGTCCGTTGAGGAATCGACATATACGCGCAAATTCAAATGTCTCCCGGCCGTGTTGCACAAGATTGCGCAATCTGGAAACGTCGAAGTATAAAAATTAGAAATATACGTTTCTTTTTTAAATATACCAATGAAATCTAAAAAGGGGATGCAATCACACCGAGAAAAGTATCTTGAAAGAATAAAATTTAGAATTGAGAATGAAAAAATCGATCAGGGTACCAATGGGGACACGCCTAGCAACAACGCACATATGTATATATATATATGTCACACGATACGTTAAGAAAAGTTTAAGTAGGCACACGAAAAAAAGAATTTTCACGAATTAATTCTTCGATATTTAATTTAATACGTTTCTCCGACGCGTCCGTTGAGAAATCGACATATACGCGCAAATTCAAATGTCTCCCGGTCGTGTTTCACAAGATTGCGCAATCTGGAAACGTCGAAGTATAAAAATTAGAAATATACGTTTCTTTTTTAAATATACCAATGAAATCTAAAAAGGGGATGCAATCACACCGAGAAAAGTATCTTGAAAGAATAAAATTTAGAATTGAGAATGAAAAAATCGATCAGGGTACCAATGGGGACACGCCTAGCAACAACGCACATATGTATATATATATATGTCACACGATACGTTGAGAAAAGTTTAAATACGCACACGAAAAAAAGAATTTTCACGAATTAATTCTTCGATATTTAATTTAATACATTTCTACGACGCGTCCGTTGAGGAATCGACATAAACGCGCAAATTCAAATGTTTCCCGGCCGTATTGCACAAGATTGCGCAATCTGGAAACGTCGAAGTATAAAAATTAGAAATATACGTTTTTTTTTTTAAATATACCAATGAAATCTAAAAAGGGGATGCAATCACACCGAGAAAAGTATCTTGCAAGAATAAAATTTAGAATTGAGAATGCAAAAATCGATCAGGGTACCAATGGGGACACGCCTAGCAACAACGCACATATGTATATATATATATATGTCACACGATACGTTGAGAAAAGTTTAAGTACGCACACGAAAAAAAGAATTTTCACGAATTAATTCTTCGATATTTAATTTAATACGTTTCTACGACGCGTCCGTTGAGGAATCGACATAAACGCGCAAATTCAAATGTTTCCCGGCCGTATTGCACTAGATTGCGCAATCTGGAAACGTCGAAGTATAAAAATTAGAAATATGTTTTTTTTTAAATATAACAATAAAATCTAAAAAGGGGATGCAATAACACCGATAAAAGTATCTTGAAAGAATAAAATTAAAAATGAGAATGCAAAAATCAATTAGGGGACACGCCTAGCAACAACGCACATATGTATATATATATATATGTCACACGATACGTTGAAAAAAGTTTAAGTACGCACACGAAAAAAAGAATTTTCACGACTTCTTCGATATTTAATTTAATACGTTTCTCCGACGCGTCCGTTGAGAAATCGACATAAAAGCGCAAATTCAAATGTTTCCCGGCCGTATTGCACAAGATTGCGCAATCTGGAAACGTCGAAGTATAAAAATTAGAAATATACGTTTTTTTTTTTAAATATACCAATGAAATCTAAAAAGGGGATGCAATAACACCGAGAAAAGTATCTTGCAAGAATAAAATTTAGAATTGAGAATGAAAAAATCGATCAGGGTACCAATGGGGACACGCCTAGCAACAACGCACATATGTATATATATATATGTCACACGATACGTTGAAAAAAATTTAAGTACGCACACGAAAAAAAGAATTTTCACGAATTACTTCTTCGATATTTAATTTAATACGTTTCTCCGACGCGTCCGTTGAGAAATCGACATAAACGCGCAAATTCAAATGTCTCCCGGCCGTGTTGCACAAGATTGCGCAATCTGGAAACGTCGAAGTATAAAAATTAGAAATATAAGTTTTTTTTTAAATTTAACAATAAAATCTAAAAAGGGGATGCAATAACACCGATAAAAGTATCTTGAAAGAATAAAATTAAAAATGAGAATGCAAAAATCAATTAGGGGACACGCCTAGCAACAACGCACATATGTATATATATATATGTCACACGATACGTTGAAAAAAGTTTAAGTACGCACACGAAAAAAAGAATTTTCACGAATTACTTCTTCGATATTTAATTTAATACGTTTCTCCGACGCGTCCGTTGAGAAATCGACATAAACGCGCAAATTCAAATGTTTCCCGGGCGTATTGCACAAGATTGCGCAATCTGGAAACGTCGAAGTATAAAAATTAGAAATATACGTTTTTTTTTAAATATACCAATGAAATCTAAAAAGGGGATGCAATAACACCGAGAAAAGTATCTTGAAAGAATAAAATTTAGAATTGAGAATGCAAAAATCGATCAGGGTACCAATGGGGACACGCCTAGCAACAACGCACATATGTATATATATATATGTCACACGATACGTTGAAAAAAGTTTAAGTACGCACACGAAAAAAAGAATTTTCACGAATTACTTCTTCGATATTTAATTTAATACGTTTCTCCGACGCGTCCGTTGAGAAATCGACATAAACGCGCAAATTCAAATGTCTCCCGGCCGTGTTGCACAAGATTGCGCAATCTGGAAACGTCGAAGTATAAAAATTAGAAATATAAGTTTTTTTTTTAAATTAACAATAAAATCTAAAAAGGGGATGCAATAACACCAATAAAAGTATCTTGAAAGAATAAAATTAAAAATGAGAATGCAAAAATCAATTAGGGGACACGCCTAGCAACAACGCACATATGTATATATATATATGTCACACGATACGTTGAAAAAAGTTTAAGTACGCACACGAAAAAAAGAATTTTCACGAATTACTTCTTCGATATTTAATTTAATACGTTTCTCCGACGCGTCCGTTGAGAAATCGACATAAACGCGCAAATTCAAATGTTTCCCGGCCGTGTTGCAGAAGATTGCGCAATCTGGAAACGTCGAAGTATAAAAATTAAAAATATAATTTTTTTTTTTAAATATACCAATGAAATCTAAAAAGGAGATGCAATAACACCGAGAAAAGTATCTTGAAAGAATAAAATTTAGAATTGAGAATGCAAAAATCAATTAGGGGACACGCCTAGCAACAACGCACATATGTATATATATATATATGTCAAACGATACGTTGAAAAAAGTTTAAGTACGCACACGAAAAAAAGAATTTTCACGAATTACTTCTTCGATATTTAATTTAATACGTTTCTCCGACGCGTCCGTTGAGAAATCGACATAAACGCGCAAATTCAAATGTTTCCCGGCCGTGTTGCAGAAGATTGCGCAATCTGGAAACGTCGAAGTATAAAAATTAAAAATATAATTTTTTTTTTTAAATATACCAATGAAATCTAAAAAGGAGATGCAATAACACCGAGAAAAGTATCTTGAAAGAATAAAATTTAGAATTGAGAATGCAAAAATCAATTAGGGGACACGCCTAGCAACAACGCACATATGTATATATATATATGTCACACGATACGTTGAAAAAAGTTTAAGTACGCACACGAAAAAAAGAATTTTCACGAATTACTTCTTCGATATTTAATTTAATACGTTTCTCCGACGCGTCCGTTGAGAAATCGACATAAACGCGCAAATTCAAATGTTTCCCGGGCGTATTGCACAAGATTGCGCAATCTGGAAACGTCGAAGTATAAAAATTAGAAATATACGTTTTTTTTTTAAATATACCAATGAAATCTAAAAAGGGGATGCAATAACACCGAGAAAAGTATCTTGAAAGAATAAAATTTAGAATTGAGAATGCAAAAATCGATCAGGGTACCAATGGGGACACGCCTAGCAACAACGCACATATGTATATATATATATGTCACACGATACGTTGAAAAAAGTTTAAGTACGAACACGAAAAAAAGAATTTTCACGAATTACTTCTTCGATATTTAATTTAATACGTTTCTCCGACGCGTCCGTTGAGGAATCGACATAAACGCGCAAATTCAAATGTTTCCCGGCCGTGTTGCAGAAGATTGCGCAATCTGGAAACGTCGAAGTATAAAAATTAGAAATATAAGTGTTTTTTTAAATATAACAATAAAATCTAAAAAGGGGATGCAATAACACCGAGAAAAGTATCTGGAAAGAATAAAATTAAAAATGAGAATGCAAAAATCAATTAGGGGACACGCCTAGCAACAACGCACATATGTATATATATATATGTCACACGATACGTTGAAAAAAGTTTAAGTACGCACACGAAAAAAAGAATTTTCACGAATTACTTCTTCGATATTTAATTTAATACGTTTCTCCGACGCGTCCGTTGAGAAATCGACATAAACGCGCAAATTCAAATGTTTCCCGGCCGTGTTGCAGAAGATTGCGCAATCTGGAAACGTCGAAGTATAAAAATTAGAAATATACGTTTTTTTTTTAAATATACCAATGAAATCTAAAAAGGGGATGCAATAACACCGAGAAAATTATCTGGAAAGAATAAAATTAAGAATTGAGAATGCAAAAATCGATCAGGGTACCAATGGGGACACGCCCAGCAACAACGCATATATTATTATACGTCGCACGATACGTTGAGAAAAGTTTAAGTACGCACACGAAAAAAAGAATTTTCACGAATTACTTCTTCGATATTTAATTTAATACGTTTCTCCGACGCGTCCGTTGAGAAATCGACATAAACGCGCAAATTCAAATGTTTCCCGGCCGTGTTGCAGAAGATTGCGCAATCTGGAAACGTCGAAGTATAAAAATTAGAAATATACGTTTTTTTTTTAAATATACCAATGAAATCTAAAAAGGGGATGCAATAACACCGAGAAAAGTACATCGAACGAATAAAATTAAGAATTGAGAATGCAAAAATCGATCAGGATACCAATGGGGACACGCCCAGCAACAACGCATATATTATTATACGTCGCACGATACGTTGAGAAAAGTTTAAGTACGTATCACGAAAAAAAGATTTTTCGCGAATTACTTCTTCGATATTTAATTTAATACGTTTCTACGACGCGACCGTTGAGAAATCGGAATAAACGCGCAAATTCAAATGTTTCCCGGCCGTGTTGCACAAGATTGCGCAATCTGGAAACGTCGAAGTATAAAAATTAGAAATATAAGTTTTTTTTTAAATATAACAATAAAATCTAAAAAGGGGATGCAATAACACCGAGAAAAGTATCTGGAAAGAATAAAATTAAGAATTGAGAATGCAAAAATCGATCAGGGTACCAATGGGGACACGCCCAGCAACAACGCATATATAATTGTACGTCACACGAAACGTTGAGAAAAGTTTAAGTACGTATCACGAAAAAAAGATTTTTCGCGAATTACTTCTTCGATATTTAATTTAATACGTTTCTACGACGCGATCGTTGAGAAATCGGAATAAACGCGCAAATTCAAATGTTTCCCGGCCGTGTTGCACAAGATTGCGCAATCTGGAAACGTCAAAGTATAAAAATTAGAAATATTAGTTTTTTGTTAAATATAACAATAACATCTAAAAAGGGGATGCAATAACATCGAGAATAGTATCTAGAAAGAACAAAATTAACAGTGGAGGATGCGAAACAATTAGAATATCATAGCAAGCGAATATTTCAACGAAGACGAAAATGACGTTCCCGTAATGAAAAACTGAACAAAATTGCAAATAGAAGTAAGGAATCGAGCTGAGACGAATTAAAAATAAGCAAATGATGTTCACAGATAAATGATTTAAGTAAAGGAGGAAAAGAACCAGAGCTTACTTATCGCAGTAAGTTCGCGAATACGAATGAACGACGTGGAATCATATGGATATTTCTCTGTGGCGCAACAGATCGCAACAGCTGAATGACGTGAGAAATAATGAATGGGGCAGCTGGGTAATGGCGCTGCTGGTCACTTGCGTGACGGCGAACAAACGAAATTTCGCAAGGTTAGACAAAAAAGAAATAAATGCGAAACCGATTCTGTTGATTCTCTCATGTTCCGAAGTTAAATTTTATATTGAAAAATGGAAAAATTAAACAAATGATATTTGCAGGACACAATATTAATTTCAGGATTCGGAAATAAATTATTTGCCGGCGCCATGCAAGACGAACATCGATGTATACGTATGACATTTACCAAGGTTAACGGAGTAGTTAAGCGGCGAGGTACCGTAGCAACAATGGCGTAGAAAAAGACGGGCAGTAGTGCGTAATAAATGAAGGTCACCTGACATGCGCACTCGACAAAGGTCAACTGACGACGCAATTCGACAAATGAAAATTTTTAAAAAAAGAAAAATATCCGTATAACAAATGAAGTTATATGATAATATTCATTTAAAATAAATGAATATTTTGAGTAAAATAAATGAGTATATTGAGAAAGATAAATCAATACTAGAATGTCAAGTCAATAACGCGCTGACACGAATATGAACTGTTCGGTGAGATGGTCCGGCTAGCTATGACGTTATCAGTTGAACATGCGTAGTGCGCAACCCGAGTGGTGGTAGCTTTATCGATTACCTAGCTACCTGGGAATGGCTCAGCCCGGGTGACCCAAGCCCGGGTGACCCAAGCCCGGGTGACCCAAGCCCGGGTGACCCAAGCCCGGGTGCTCGCAGCCCGGGTGCTTGCAGCCCGGGTGCTCGCAGCCCGGGTGACCTCAGCCCGGGTGACCTAGATTCGAAGGAACGATCTGGATACGTGCAGCCCGTTTTATATAAAATCAATAATTAGCCATGCAGAATATATTGCAAGGATTAAACCAAATACATGCAAACGTTCTGATGCTTTTAATGAATTTAAGAGTTATAAGAGAGGCGAGTTCAAGGTGGATGCTGGGTGTTTCATTAAAAGCATCAGAACGGATATCACAAAGGAAAATTCTCAATTTCCAGGCAAAGAGAACGTAGGCGTTAGCTTTCAATACTAGGATACAGGACATAGCGGGATGAAGTTTCAGAGGGAGAGAATTACGTAAAAGCGTACAAGGACGTAGCTATGGAAACGGGTGTATCCATGCAAAATTAAAGGCCTTTCAGGAAAGTTAGTAGTGTGGAGCATGGGCGTTGATGGAAATATGGAGCAATAGGATGGAGCAATATGATGCAATATCGTGCAATAGGATGAAGCAATATGATGCAATGATGCAATACCATGCAATAGGATGAAGCAATATGATGCAATATCGTGCAATAGGAAGCCATACAAAGGATTTATGCGTAAATTCAGAAATAAGGTAAATTGCTTTTAAAAAGGAATCACGATGGAACAAATTTGAGCTCGAGGGAGATGAATATGGACTTGTAGCTACCCGGGAGGATCGATGGAGTCAAGGACTATGGAGAAGGTGGGCGTGGCTACCCAGGTACCTGGTTTGCCCGGGCATAAACTCGGGCAAAGAAAAGGAGAAAATGGATATATGGAAATTCTGATAAATTCGTTGGGAGAAAAATAAGGAGACCTAGAAAAATAAGGAGAGATTACCAAGAGAGATAGGGAAAGACGACCTTGAGAGATAAGGAAACCGACCTTGATAAATATGGGAAGATAATGCAGCAGAAAAGTAAGAGATGGCGAGGAAAATGAAAATGAGCAGCTAACATTGACATTTAAGGAGGAAACATGTAAAATATCTAACATAAAAAGCAACAATTAAACGAAATACCTAAACGACCTTTAAAATTTTTGAGAACTGACAAAAAAGAGAAAAATTCGAAAAAATTATTTAACGAAACGACAATTCGATCGATTAGAAGATCTGAATATACCCAATAACGTCAAAGAAGAATTATAGAGTGAAGTAGATGATAGCTGATATGGTGATAGCGGAGGAGCACCAGAGGAATTCTGACTAGTCTCGATGACGCAGCCGAACTGACGGTCTTCGCAAGGACAGATTTGACGATAGCTGATCTATTGATTAAATTCTACTAAAGAATATAAAGATAAGGATGCGCTGGAAAATTTGCGAACGTCCAGCGCGTCGCCAGGAAGTGCGTTGAAAATCGCTATAATCGTGCGCCCTCTGAAGGTTACTATACCGGATATATTCTCATTATTAGATGCGCGTTTCCAATCTAGGTTTTTCGATACTGTTATGTTCTACCTCCCTCTACCTGTTTCTTGGCAGAACCGCCAAATTGAAATGGCGTTCTTCTATGAAAGCGTTTCGCGCTACGAACGGAATCCTTTCCAAGGATTCTCACGTTGAACGCTATATTTAACCTGACAGAAACTAACCAGAATGAAATACAGACATTTTTCCGAAAGCTTTCATGTCCACCTTTCCATCCTTTCCTACTCAACTCAACCATTATCCTACGACTTTTATAAATTTCTGTAACCTTTTCCACCTTTCTCTACAATATTTTACCCCCTTATCTCATTTTCCTTATCCAAGCGTTAAATTTCGACATGGAATTCAATGGAATCAATCGACAAAAGTAAAATACATGAATGAGATATACAAATAAAGGCGCCGTTTTTTACCCGTTCTATTATTGGTCGAGCCAAGGACGAAAACGAACGGCGATAACAACGGGAAACGAAGGTTGGAAAGGACGGAAGGAATGGTAGGTAAAGGGATGAGGTCGAGGTACAGCGGGCGCTGCGAGCGCGAAAATACGGAGTGACTGGCAGCAGCAGTTTACGAAATATAACAAAGAGAAATGTTCTGTTTCGCATGTAACTAACGAAACGTAGGTTATGTTTCTACTTCGTTATCACTCATTTGTTATCTCTCTTTCGCTTCTTTTTTTTCTTTTTTTTTTTTTAAGAAAATTATCTCTACATCAAAGAAAAGTAAAGACCAAATACGTGATGGAAGGACGTGTTTGAAAGGCAGCGAAGGGAAAAGGGTTGGTTAGTCGTTCGAAGCGAAAAAGAGAAAAGAAAAAGGTCAAGAGAGAAGTAGAAGGAGGAAAGATAACGACGAAAGAAAGGATAAAAGGAGGAGCCGAGTAGTAGTAGGTCGATAAAATTACTATTTCTATTTGCCTCTTTGTTCAATATCGCTCGTTACACGAATTCCCGTGTCCTTTTAACATACGCATTCTATTGATCCTACACCGTTAGGTAAGGTCGGAGCATCTATACCCATTCCAGAAGAAAGAATGAGCGAAAGAGACAAAGGGCGTGACAGAGGGTGAGAGGGAGAGAGGGAGAGAAAGAAAGAGAGAGAGAGAGAGAGAGAGAGAGTGTGTGTGTGTGAGAGAGAGAGAGAGAGAGGGAGAGAGAAAGACGGACGAACGGACGGACGGAGAGGGTAACTATGAGAAATCGAAACCCTCGTTCTTCACCCTCGTGTTCGTAACAACGCGTTTTATAAAACTTAAAGCTAAACCGTCGATCCGACTTTTTCCTTTCCTTTATATTTTCAGGCATGCATCCATCGTTTTCGTATATATCTTGATAATTATATATGAACAAATTTTTATGTTTATTAGGTATGTATGATACGTACGTATCTTATTTCTAGATAGCATACATACATACAGCCTATATACGTATATATACGTATTATATATCATATACGTGTGTACGTCGTACAAGTAGTATAGTTGCTTGTAGACACATACATCGCGCGTATGCATGCATGTATGTATGTATGTATGTATGTTTCTTCGTATGTATGTTTCTATGTATGGATCTATATAATATATATATATATATATATATATATATGTTATTATATATATGTATATGTATGAGCGTCTATTGTGTTTGTGTATTTCTGTTTAAAGGTGCTGTACACGTCTGCCGTTGGCTTCTCTTCGAACAAAGACGAGAAGAGCCTTTTGTTTATTCTGCGCGAAACCAATTACTAGCTTACGAAGTTGTAGGATGAAGCGTGATGGGGATGGTGTTGGGGGTTAGGGATTGGTGGTTGGATGCTGGTGGTCGGGGTTCGGCGGTTTGTGGTTAGGGATGGTGGTAACATAGAGGGTGAGTTGGAAAAGGGATAAATCCTATTTTAACCTTGATCCAACGATTACGCACAGCTCCTAATGATTAATATTAACAATGACGTATCGGAAGATATAATGTTCCTTAAGAGATAAGACGGTTATATACTGTACATGGGCAAGTATATGCATATAATATATATATATATATATGCATATATATATATATATATATATATATATATATATATATATATGTAATGAATATGTATCTGTATGCATGTAGTTATATATCGTTCTTCTTTCTTCGTATATAACGTCATGCCTTTAAGGAATATTAACCATGAGACATTCAATTTTTAAAGCGTTCGATCAGGTCGAAAGAAATAGTGATTCGGTCGGAACATTCTCATTTCTCTCTCTCTCTCTCTCTCTCTATATATATATATATATATATATATACTTTAGAATATTAACTGTTTTATATTCCAACATACACCGTTTCTTATATACCTTTTTTTCGTTTTATCTTTTTTTCCTTTCCTCCTTTCCATCTTCTTTTCATTTCTTTTTTATTTTCTCTTTTCTTTTTTTTTTCAAAACATCATCTCACCCATTCTACCCGCGAACAACAACGTGCCGCTTCCTACTCGTATTTTGTTTTATACGAATGAAAAATAATAAGTGTCACTTCTTAAAGGCACACGCGACTTTTTTTGCCTTCGCCATTGCGCGAAGTTGCATAATTAGAAAAGTTTCGTAAGAAAAATAGAACGATATGTAAAACGTGTTTCGTATTAACATTATAAGTTTACTTTTTACTATTTCCGTATTACTCGGAATAAATCACTTTGCTAACGCATGGATAATTTTTCCGACAGGTAAATTTAACTATAACGAAACGTTCGGATAAGTTTCTGAAACCTGATAAAGAAAAAGAACTTAGTTCCTGAGATGGGAATGATAAGTGGAAGATAGAACGGTGAAATTGAATTTCTGGGTGAATGAAGAGGAGGAGGAGAAGAAGAGGAAAGAGGTATAGTATAAGTAATAGGGCATGAAGAAGAGGAAGAGGAAGACGAAGAAAAAAAGAAAGCAGAAGAGGAATAAGAAGAGGAAGAAAAAGAGAAAGCAGACGAGGAATAAGAAGAGGAAGAAAAAGAGAAAGCAGACGAGGAATAAAAAGAGGAAGAAAAAGAGAAAGCGGAAGAGGAAGAAAAAGAGGTAAAAACGGAGAAAGCAAAAGTGGAAGAGGAAGACTTCGAAAAAGCAAAAGAGTAAGCGGGAGAGGTAGAAACGCAGAAAGAAAAAGAGGAAGGGTAAGAAAAAGGAAAAGAGTAAGTACGATAGGTAAAAACAGAGATAGCATAAGTAGAAGAGGAAGAGGTAGGAACTTAGCAAGCAACGGAGTAAGAAGTAGAAGTAGAAACAGAGAAAACAAAAGAGGAAGAGGAAGAGGACAATTTCGAAAAAGCAAAAGAGTAAGCAGAAGAGGTAGAAACAAAGAAAGAGCAAGACGAAGACTAAGAAAAAGCAAAAGAGTAAGCAGAAGAGGTAGAAACGGAGAAAGAAAAAGAGGAAGGCTAAGAAAAAGGAAATGTGTAAGTACGACAGGTAAAAACAGAGATAGGAAAAGTAGAAGAGGAAGAGGTAGAAACTGAGCAAGCAATAGAGACAGAAGTAGAAGTAGAAACAGAGAAAACAAAAGAGGAAGAGGAAGACTTAGAAAAAGGAAAAGAGTAAGCAGGAGAGGTAGAATCAGAGAAAGCGAAAGAGGAGGACTAAGAAAAAGGAAAAGATCGAGTTGGAGAGGTTAAATCAGAGAAAGCAAAAGAGGAAGACTAAGAAAAAGGAAAAGATCGAGTAGGAGAGGTTAAATCAGAGAAAGTAAAAGAGGAAGAGGGAGAGGAAGACTCAAAAAAAGGAAAAGAGTAAGCAGGAGAGGTAGAATCAGAGAAAGCAAAAGAGGAGGACTAAGAAAGAGGAAAAGATCGAGTAGGAGAGGTTAAATCAGAGAAAGTAAAAGAGGAAGAGGGAGAGGAAGACTTAGAAAAAGCAAAAGAGTAAGCAGGAGAGATACAAATAGAGAAAGGAAAAGAGGAGGACTAAGAAAAAGGAAAAGATCGAGTAGGAGAGGTAAAATCAGAGAAAGTAAAAGAGGAAGAGGGAGAGGAAGACTCAGAAAAAAGGAAAAGAGTAAGCAGGAGAGGTAGAATCAGAGAAAGCAAAAGAGGAAGACTAAGAAAAAGGAAAAGATCGAGTAGGAGAGGTTAAATCAGAGAAAGTAAAAGAGGACGAGGGAGAGGAAGACTTAGAAAAAGCAAAAGAGTAAGCAAGAGAGGTAGAATCAGAGAAAGCGAAAGAGGAGGACTAAGAAAAAGGAAAAGATCGAGTAGGAGAGGTAAAATCAGAGAAAGTAAAAGAGGACGAGAGAGAGGAAGACTCAGAAAATGGAAAAGAGTATGCAGGAGAGGTAGAATCAGAGAAAGCGAAAGAGGAGGACTAAGAAAAAGGAAAAGATCGAGTAGAAGAGGTTAAATCAGAGAAAGTAAAAGAGGAAGAGGGAGAGGAAGACTCAAAAAAAGGAAAAGAGTAAGCAGGAGAGGTAGAATCAGAGAAAGCAAAAGAGGAGGACTAAGAAAGAGGAAAAGATCGAGTAGGAGAGGTTAAATCAGAGAAAGTAAAAGAGGAAGAGGGAGAGGAAGACTTAGAAAAAGCAAAAGAGTAAGCAGGAGAGATACAAATAGAGAAAGGAAAAGAGGAGGACTAAGAAAAAGGAAAAGATCGAGTAGGAGAGGTAAAATCAGAGAAAGTAAAAGAGGACGAGAGAGAGGAAGACTCAGAAAAAAGGAAAAGAGTAAGCAGGAGAGGTAGAATCAGAGAAAGCAAAAGAGGAAGACTAAGAAAAAGGAAAAGATCGAGTAGGAGAGGTTAAATCAGAGAAAGTAAAAGAGGACGAGGGAGAGGAAGACTTAGAACAAGCAAAAGAGTAAGCAGGAGAGGTAGAATCAGAGAAAGCAAAAGAGGAAGACTAAGAAAAAGGAAAAGATCGAGTAGGAGAGGTAAAATCAGAGAAAATAAAAGAGGAAGACTAAGAAAAAGGAAAAGATCGAGTAGGAGAGGTAAAATCAGAGAAAGCAAAAGAGGAAGACTAAGAAAAAGGAAAAGATCGAGTAGGAGAGGTAAAATCAGAGAAAGTAAAAGAGGACGAGGGAGAGGAAGACTCAAAAAAAGGAAAAGAGTAAGCAGGAGAGGTAGAATCAGAGAAAGCAAAAGAGGAGGACTAAGAAAGAGGAAAAGATCGAGTAGGAGAGGCAAAATCAGAGAAAGTAAAAGAGGACGAGAGAGAGGAAGACTCAGAAAAAGGAAAAGAGTAAGCAGGAGAGGTAGAATCAGAGAAAGCAAAAGAGGAGGACTAAGAAAGAGGAAAAGATCGAGTAGGAGAGGTTAAATCAGAGAAAGTAAAAGAGGACGAGAGAGAGGAAGACTCAGAAAAAGGAAAAGAGTAAGCAGGAGAGGTAGAATCAGAGAAAGCAAAAGAGGAAGACTAAGAAAAAGGAAAAGATCGAGTAGGAGAGGTTAAATCAGAGAAAGTAAAAGAGGACGAGAGAGAGGAAGACTTAGAAAAAGCAAAAGAGTAAGCAGGAGAGATACAAATAGAGAAAGGAAAAGAGGAAGACTGAGATAAAGGAGAAGAGTTAGTAGGAGAGGTAAAAACAGTGAAAGTAAAAGAGGAAGAAGAAGAGGAAGACTTAGAAAAAACAAAAGAGTGAGTAGGAGAGGTTGTAACAGAGAAAGAAAAAGATGAAGACTAAGAAAAAGGAAAAGTGTAAGTAGGAGAGGTAAAAACAGTGAAAGTAAAAGTGGAAGAAGAAGAGGAAGACTTAGAAAAAGCAAAAGATTAAGTAGGAGAGGTTGTAACAGATAAAGAAAAAGAGGAAGACTTAAAAAAAGCAAAATAGTAAGAGGAAGTGTTAGAAACAGAAAAACTGAAAGGGTAAGATAAGGAGGTAATAACAGAGAAATCAATAGAGGATAAAGAAGAGGTAAGAACAGAGAATGCAAAGAAGGAAAAAGGAGAGGTAAGAACAGAGGTAGCAAAATAGTAAGGAGAGATAGGAACCGAGAAAAAGCAAAAGAGTAAGAAGATTTGGTAGAAACAAAGAAAGTAAATTTCTAAGAAGATGAGGTAGAAAAAGGGTAAGTAAAACAGTAAGTAGGAGATGTAGGAACAGTGAAAGCAAAGGGGATAGGATAAGAGGAAAAAGATGAGAAAGCAGAAGAGGAAGAAGAAGAGGATGAAGATGAGTAAGCAGAAGAGGAAGAAGAAGAAGAGTAAGCAGAAGGGGAAGACTTAGAAAAAGGAAAGAGTAAGAAGAGAAGGTAGAAACAGAGAAAGCAAAAGGGGATGAAGAAGAGGAAGACTTAGAAAAAGGAAAGAGAAAGAAGAGAAGGTAGAAACAGAGAAGATAGAAAATGTCTAAGAAGATGTGGTAGAAAAAGGGTAAGTAAAAGTGTAAGTAGAAGAGGTAGGAACAAAGGAAGCAAAGAAGAGAGCAGAAGAGGAAGAGGAAAACTTAGAAAAAGGAACGAGAAAGAAGAGAAGGTAAAAACAGAGAAGAAAGAAAATGTCTAAGAAGATGTGGTAGAAAAAGGGTAAGTAAAAGTGTAAGTAGAAGAGGTAGGAACAAAGGAAGCAAAGAAGAGAGCAGAAGAGGAAGAGGCGGAAGAAGAGGAGGATGAAGATGAGTAAGCAGAAGAGGACGAAGAAGAGTAAACAGAAGAGGAAGAAAGAGAGAAGGCAGAAGAGGAAGACTTAGAAAAAGGAAAGAAAAAGAAGAGAAGGTAGAAACAGAGAAGAAAGCAATTTCTAAGAAGATGTGGTAGAAAAATGGTAAGTAAAAGTGTGATTAGAAAAGGTAGGAAGAAAGGAAGCAAAGAGGAAAGCAGAAGAGGAAGAAGAGGAGGATGAAGATGAGTAAGCAGAAGAAGACGAAGAAGAAAAGTAAGAAGAAGAGGAAGAAAAAGAGAAAGCGGAAGAGGAAGTCTTAGGAAAAGGAAAGAGTAAGAAGATGTGGTAGAAACGAAGAAAGCAAATGTCTAAGAAGATGAGGTAGTAAAAGGGTAAGTAAAAGAGTTAGCAGGAGAGGTAGAAAAAGAGAAAGCAAAAGTGGAAGAAGACGAGGAAGACTTAGAAAAAGGAAAGAGTAAGAAGAGTAGGTAAAAACAGAGAATAAAGCAAATGTCTAAGAAGATGAAGTAGTAAAAGGGTAAGTAAAATAGTAAGTAGTAGAGGTAGAAACAGTGGAAGCAAAGGGGAAAGCAGAAGAGAATGAAGAAGAGTAAACAGAAGAGGAAGAAGAAGAATAAGTATAATAAGAAGAAGGAAAAGCAAAAGAGGAATAATAAGAGTAATTAGATTAAGAAGAAGATAAAGGAAAAGCTAAATATATATAATAAGTTAGAATAAGATGATAAATAAGAAAATGGTACTATGTTCAGTAGGGGAAGATTAATTAGTTGATATTACATTCTAAAACGGATTAATATATTTAGATTATTGTAAACTTTTAAATGGGATCTACGTTTTACAGTTTAATATAGCGATCACGATAGGAATCCAAGAAGTGAAATAACTTCGTTTTGGTTGCTTTTAATTAATTAAGAAAAATAATTAAGGAAAAACCTAAAAGAGAACGAAAAAGGATGGAATAAGAAAAAAAAAAAAAAATAAACACCATGGCAAAGGTCGGATGAAGAGAGTAGGTGATATATTTGTTAGTATTCTCTCTCTCTCTCTCTCTCTCTCTCTCTCTCTCTCTCTCTCTCTCTCTCTTTCTTTCTCTCTCTCTTTTTCTCTAATTAAAATACGCGAGCATCGTGAATAATAATGAGAGTACGAATAAAAGAGAAAGAGAGGTTTGGGTTCAAGTGGAAGAAGCTTTTCAGCGATTCATAGCCGTTCGGGTTTCTATTAATTTCTACTTCGAAATATCGTATGTTTCGAGGATCCACCTATAGGGAATTATGAGTTCGAAGCAAATTGAAAAAGTTCGTGTCGCTAAGGTACTAAAAGATTCGTAAAAGGGATAAAAGTATTTATATACGATTTCATCCTCTTTCTCGCATTCTCCCCCATTTTGTTCTTTTTCTTTTTCTTTTTCTTTTTTTCCCCTTTGTTCCCCTTTTACATGCGTGGACGTCAAAGTAAAATTAATTATTCCTCATTACCGATCATCCCAATTTCATCGTCCTACATTATTACATAATATTAATTTAATTTATTATAGAGCACGCCGCTTTTGAAAATATCATAAGTCACATACTTACTCTCTCGCATTAAATATTAATACGTTTTCTATTCGCTTTCTATATTCTGTTGCAATATTAAATAAGCGTTCTGTACGATGGGGTCTGTGTACGTGCGTGCGTTTGTCACGTACGTATTTGTACGTATAGTACGTATTCATACGTATTTGTGCATATTTGTACGTATTTTTACGTATTTGTACGTATTTGTATATACGCTTGCTTTCATTTTCTCTTTCTCTTTTTCCTTTTTCTTTTTTCCTTTTCTTTTTCTTTTATTCATCGTCTCCCGTACATATATAATACATTGTTTCTATATTCGTTGTACGGTAAGGTCAATTTTAAAGTAAATAAAAGAAATATTTTATTCAATCTAAGGACAGATGAGAAGTACGTAGCTAAGGTATACATAGGGCGAAACATGGAGATCTGTTTATAAAGAAAGGGGACGATCACGACGTCACTCATTATTTCTAAAATTAATTCAAAATCGTAGATGGGAGAGAGAGAGGTATATTTAACGTAAGTATATACGGAGTTATAGATTTCAAGGTAAGTATACTATATATACATATATGTGTGTGTTGTATATAGTTCACAAGGACGATGTTGAAAAGATATGTACGTATAATAAACTTTCCGATAAAAAGAAGAAAAAAAAACTAAAAAAAAAAAAAAAAAAAGTAAAAACGAGCGACTAAATTAAAAATGATTTTTTTTCTCTTTTTTTTTTTCTCATATCGTTCGACCTACCGACGGGTTGGCTTGTGTATTTCTCTTAATAACCCACTATCGTCCGTATATAAAAGAAAGTATATTATCAATATTTATCTTATCCTCATTAATATTTTAACATTAACGAATGGCGTTTTCCCCCCGCGTATATTTCTTTAAATAATTCACGAGGTTCATATCTTCAAATTAAGAGAGTACCGAGTTCGATAGCCGTTCCGTGTTAGTCCTTTTATTTTTTCTTTTTAACTTTACACACGCCTGGCACGAAAAAGACGGATAAATATTTTAAAATGAATCCATATAAAATACACCACAGGGTTTCATGAGATTTTATATATATATATATATCGGAATTTAATATATATATATATCGGAAATATCGAACAGAACGTAACAATCGCGCGCAGCTATACGGTTTTTAATGTTCTCACTTGGTGAGATTGTTTTTACGACGATCGTAAAACGATGTGAATATCATAAATCGTATACAGTGAAGGCGGGGATATTTTGATCGAGTCCCCGTGGTGAGCCCTAAAAGTCTGAAGGAATAATTAGAAAAGGTAGGTACGACTAACGATTTACTATGCTACGTAAAATATGTATGCGTCGGAAGGAAGTCGCGAGAAGGGATTTCCTTTCTTTTTCTTTTTCTTCTTCTTTTTTTCTTTTTTCTTTATTTTCGAGAACACTGATTCGAGGGCATCGATTTTTCATTAGCACATTGCAGACCGGCAATTTTTTCTCAAAATTTATTTCATGTCACTGGCTATTATGCATCGATCCAACGGCCCCGATGCATAAAAAAAGCGCATCGATCACGCGTTAACTCGCGACCGGTCAACAATGTGTTAACATGCGGCTCTCGCGCATCGTAAAGCAAGTGAGAGAGAGAGAGAGTGAGAAAGAGAGAAAGAGAGAGAGCAATTGAAAATGAAAAAAAAAATGAAGAAACGTCAAATTAATTAATTTTTTATAAGGGGAAAATTAATTAGTTTTTCATAAAATTAATTTTTTAACGATATCTTACATAAATTGCTAAAACGAAGGAGGGTAAATCGACACGTTCTTTTTCTTCTTTTTCTTATTTACTGTGTATAATGTTCCAAGGGTGAAAATCAACAACCGTAAAAGATAGAAATTGTTGTCTTTTATTTTTTATCTTGCTATCTCGTTAATTAATGAAAAGATAGAGATAGAGAAACGGAGAGAGAGATAGATAGATACATAGATAGATACAGAGAGATAGAGAGGGAGAGAGAGAGAGAGAGAGAGAGAGAGAGAGAGAGATAGAAAAAGAGAATATAGATTGCGAAGTATATTGAATTTTTATGCAATTATAAATGTAATTGACAACCATATTAATTGGCGCAAGTACAAATTACTGAAAATATATATATACACATATATATATTATTCAAATTTACGGAGAAATTTAAGGAATGAAATTTATTATTACGAAAAATCAAAATTTAATATATTTAATATGTCTGATATATCTCTGTTCGTCGTTTCATATTAGTTTCTAGAAAAATTATTCAACTGTTACATATCGTTATCCGTATCTATTCGCCGTTAGATAAGAGGAAATATATTTTAATAGGGCCGAAATAATTTCGTGCCTCTATGTTCTCTTCAAGTATCTCTTCATCGGCTTCATCTGCAGTACTTTATATATATATTATATATATATAAAATCCCTCCCCCACTTAATTTAAAGTTGAGACTTTTTGTTTATATACGGTATGGGATTTGGGCGGCCGGACGGTCAAGTGGCCAGGGGTCTAGGGGGAGGGGAGAATTTACGCGTTAGGTATAATTAACGAAATTAATACCATAATAATAAAGATCAATACACAAACGTACGATTACACGAACGTGAAAAATCGTTTTTGGGAATGAGCCGTAATAAGCATTAATGATGAATATCACTCGATAAAGATGCATCCTCCCGTTATGTATTGAGCCATCGAATACAACCAATTGAGCAATCCCGTTGAATTTGATTTTCTACGGAACGATATACCATCTCGTATATTCGACAAAATAATCGTCTCTTTTATCTTTCCCGTTTTACATATGTACATTTATCTGCATATATATCTTCGATTAAATTCGAGTCCCGTGCGTCATGTGCTACTGACGCCAGGAGGTAAAGTTCGACGGTGCTAAAAGGAAAAAAACGGGGGTAGGAGAAAAAAGGGCAAAAACACTAGAGAAAATAAAAAAAAGAGAGAAAACGAATTCGAATTAAATCTCCGAGGTATAAAAATCACCTGCGAAATTGACGATAGAAAACACACAACAGGCGTTAAGGAATGCGTGACGTGCGTCACGAGGGACGACACGTTAGCTTATCTATTTAGAAAATAATCAAATTGAACGCGTCCTTCGCTAATTCCGTATACTATACGTACATATGTATAGATATATGTATGTACGTCGTACGTGTACGATATTTTTACGTACACGATGATCCCGCATATATATATATATATATATATATAGATATTTTTCCGTGATCGTAGAAGAAATTACAAATCGTGCCAGGTTTTTCATCATCCTTTTTCTATCTTTTTTCTTGTGTTCCTCCCTCTCTCTCTCTCTCTCTCTCTCTCTCTCAATAATTCGCGGAATAAAGCGAACGGATGAGAAAAGATAGGAAAAGAATAAGAAAAGAAGAATAAGAGAAACAATGATACATATTTCCGAAGGGAACGATTAAATATTCAGCAACAACGAATTTAAGCTCTAGTTTAACGTCAGACACACGTTTCTCATTGTGCAGTAAACTCGGCAGCAAAACCCTTTCAACCAAATATACTCCCAAACTTCTTCTTACACGTATGTCGGTGGCGCATTGTTACTGCATCGTATCGCAGTTCGCCGTAAGCAAATGAAATTAATGAACCAACGAGAATGATACGCACGTACATATGTATGTTCGTATGTACTTAAGTGTATATATATGTTCGTGCATGTATGTGAGTTATATTTGCACAATATATATAGATCATTTTTCTCCTAGGTTTCAAGCTCTTAGCTAAAATCGTTACGAGGAAGACATATTCACGTTAGCGTCGAGGCCATTAAATAGAGAGAGAGAGAGAGAGAGAGAGAGAGAGAGAGAGAGAGAGAGAAAGGGAGAACGAAAAAAGATGAAGAGAAGAGAAGAGAAAAAAATATCAAGTAGAACGATCGTGTAAAATCTCAATAAAAATCTTATTATACATTGCCGACCTAAAATACTTTGACGTACTATATGAGTTTCACAATGGTTCGATACCTTCCCTTGTCTCTTCTTCCTTTTCTCTCTTTCTCCCTCTTTCTTTTTTCCTTTTCTTTTAAATTTTATTCGATTAAATTGAGAGACCCATCTTCCCCGATAGCGAGCGAAAATAGGGAACGTTTACCACGGCGTAAAAATAAAAATGAAGAGGGAAAAGCCAGAAGAAAAGAAATAAAAAGGAAAAAAAATGTGAATTCGATATTGGGAGTCAATTCTACCTTTTTTCTTTTTTTTTTTTATTCTTTTCCCATAGCTATTACCAATCTCGTCATGGACGAGAAAGAAATGTTCGTATGCATTCCTACTTTACGGAAGTATCGATGCTTTCGTAATATCAATAAAAAACGGTTGATCAATTAGAGAGAGAGAGAGAGAGAGAGAGAGAGAGAGAGAGAGAGAGAGAGAGAGAGAGAGAGAGAGAGAGAGAGAGAGAGAGAGAGAGAGAGAAGAAAGAAAAAATATATATTAGTTGATTAATTATTTGACAATTTCAATAATGAAAATATTTTTCGCGAATTTTTTAAGATATTGCAAATATGATATAATTTTACCGCGCATTTAACCGTGATAATATTTGTAGCCAGGCAACCGACGGTTTATGGTATCGTCGAAAGCACGTAGTAGATGTGAACCTTTCTAATTAGTTCCACACCCTTGAAAATTAATACCGCCCTCTACAAAGAGAACCGCACCCCGATTCGAAAATTGGGCCCACCGTCTGTAAAGTTGACCTAGCCTCTAGTCAAATTATTTTCTACCCTAGAAAGTTAGTTCTCCTCACTTACGTAGTTAGCATCGCACACCTCAAAGTTGACAATCCATACCAAGTTGGACCTGGTCTCTAGTATACTTAACTCAACTTTCGGAAAAATTGTAACTGGTCTCCCACTAGGAAAGTTAGTTCCGCCTCGTGTAAAATAGTTACCGCCCCCTGTTTCATAAATCCCACCCACGCACAAAATCGGTCACGCCTTCTGCAAAATTCTCCCGCCCACTTCGAACGGAAATAAAAAGAAAACGTAGATCACGGCGCGTTTATATTCCGACCAATGATAAAGGCGAAGATAATCAGTATCATACTAGGATAAATGGTCATTACGTTTGGAAGCAGGAGGAACCATATATACGCGCGCGAAAGAAGAAAACGCAATTTACCGGACATAATTGGTGGTACCGTTAACACGGGAGATATATTTCGTAGAAAGGTTTTTGTATTGTTTCACGATGATGAATTATTCCAAAAATTATACCGGTGGCAAATAAATGCGAAGGTACAAAGAGAAACTTTATATAAATTAAGAAGGATAAACTAAAAGCGTACACGGCGTTAAATATTTTAATGAGTATAATTCAAAAACCTATTATAAGTGGTTGTCGGAGTATGGATAAAAGCACGGAAAGTTCGTATTTCAGGAACATTATACCGCACAAAAGTTTCCTGAGCGTTACCTCAAATTTACATTTTCCTAGTAATAATTACAATTATAACGATCCGTTGACAAAAATTAGAGATGCTTGGCGCTTAATAAAAATTTCCTATCTATATATAAATCGTACAACAATGCATCCGTCTCTGCCATTAAAGCCAACATAGAACACCATTAACACTAAATACAATTTATTCGAACTAATTGAGCTTAATTCTTTCTCAAATTTTATAAATTATGCGTTTCTCAAAATAACATGTATACCCAACATTAAAATATATTACTTCGGAAATGACTTGATATCCGTTAACCGTAGTATAATATGTAAACAAATTTTTTAATTTTCTGAACAAACAGCAATGATAGATCGTAACAAAGACTATCACAAGTGACGTAAATTTCACCACAACGCGCGGATGTGAGAAAGTGTATATATATAGAAAAAAAAGAAAAAAAAAAAAAGAAAGAAAGAAAGATAGAAAGAGTATTTGATCCTGTATAATACGACGCCGTTAAATATTTATATTTTTTCTTTGAGAAAAATAAAGAAAGGATCGTGATGTTTTAAATTGGTAATAAATTACAAGCAAAAACTAACGGAAGAAATTGCATGGGGCATTTTTTAAATAAGGCTATATAAAAGAGAGATTCATCATAATCTTCTGTAATGATATCATAATAAAGTAGACGCATTGACAGCCCTTCCTTCTTACAAAGTATAACGCAAACGGAGGAAAAGAGGAATGAGAAAACATCAAAGGGATGCGATGTTATATATTTATATAATATCTGTTTGAAAGAGGTTACCCGTATTTAAATGCGATATTTGTGACTTATCATTTTAGTATATAACGAGGAATCATTTTAAAGAACGTCATCACATCAAACGTATAATATCTACGTATCTATCGCGGCTTATTTATTTGTTTAAATCTATAATACTATTTATCCATTGTTTAATCATTACCAAGTAATTTCAATGTAAAATCAATAAGCAATGGGAATTGCACGGAACGATCGTTCTGCGGTAATACATCAAATGCGGTACGGGTCGGCTGGTAATTGAACGTATCGGATGAAGAACGTTTGAAACGCAGTATTCAAAGCAGCAATGCAAACGGGTTAATAATGATGACAGTTACAGTCTTAAAAGTCGTATTCCAGGTCAAATGGATGATGCACTGCTTGAAGTTGCTTACTGTGCTTAGAGACGACGTACCTGTTCGGTTGTAATGAAAAAGAACGCGAAACAGGAGCGTCCATTCGAAATTAAAATGGCAAAAATATTAAAAACGACAATAATAATGATAATGAATATGATCATGATAATAATAATAATAATAATAATAATAATAATAATAATAATAATAATAATAATAATAATCAGAAGAATTATTATAATTATAATAATAACGATGGTATAGCAGTATCACCGTTTATCATTGTCCTCTGTATTAAAACGATACAAATATTAATGAAAATGAAAAATTGAAAAAACAAAAAATAGAAAAAACATAAGCAGAAAAGAACTCATGACAATGAGTTTCGAGTTTGGTATGTATTAAGGAAAGTTGAAAAAGGAAAGAAGGAAAGATAGAAGGAAACATGGAAGGAAAGAAAGAAAGAAATTGAAAGACGGAGAAGGTAAAGACGAAGAAAGAGAAAATGGAAGTAAAAGATCTAGTAGAAACGAGAGAGAGAGAGAGAGAGAGAGAGAGAGAGAGAGAGAGAGAGAGAGAGAGAGAGAAGAAAGAAGGCAATAATAGCGAAATAGAAAATTGGATTATCAGATAAAACGCTATAGTGGATTATAAAATGGACAGCGAAGGATCGAATAAAGCGGAGTGGAGTGTATGTTATAGGAAGAGCAGTAGCAGTGGTAGTAGCAGACGTAGTGATAGTAGTAGTAACAGTACTATGGGATAAGGTAGAAGCTAGTAGTATGGGAGTTTGGGGAGGGGTTCGTAAGATGGGAGATTTTCTAGACGTTAAACACTTGACGTGCTTAAATGTCGTTATCTACAACAATAGCAACTTAATTATATGAAACTTTAGCACGAGCTAGTTGTTTTTCTTAGTTCGCGAGAATAGCGATCAGCTTAAGATGTACTAGGTGTTACTGTTTTGAAGGATAATAACACTTTGATCAATCACTGAAACGTGATCCGAATCTTCGATCGAACTCGATGGGAATATTCAAAAAATTCTCTTTTGTATCCTTATAGTATTACAGGATAAAGAATTCTTGTTTGGGGAGGGAGAGGGAGAGAAAGAGAGATAAAGAGAGATAAAGAGAGATAAAGAGAGATAAAAGGATATAAACAGATATAAAGAGAGAGAGAGAGAGAGAGAGAGAGAGAGAGAGAGAGAGAGAGAGAGAGAGAGAGAGACAGAGAGAAAGGAGAAAATAAAAGGAGGTCGTGATCTAGTTGCTCACATATCGCTACTTATTACAAAGCTTTACGATCCATCGCTAATGTCATCGCTTCGGCTTTACTTTAGGACTATAAATAATTTCCCGATACACCGCTCTTGTTTCTAAAAGAATAGACTTTTCTCATAAATCACACGTAAATGGTACGTAAAGAGTGACGCATGTGGCTGGTTTCAAGAAAAAGAGTATAGAGATAAGAGCGATAGAGAGAGAGAGAGAGAGAGAGAAAAGAGAAAAGCTAAAGAGAGAGAGAAAATAGATTGATATATATATATATATATGGAGAGAGAGAGAGAGAGAGAGAGAAAGAAAGCGATAAAGTCTATGAAAATATTATTAAGATGAAAGCTACGTTACTATTAATTGTCGCTGTGTAAACAATTGAATTGTGATTCTTATTAAATCATAACAGAGATCCTTCCTCATAAATTAATTATGATCGCTTTGCCCATACTATCATTATTATTAATTATTATCATAACTTGCGATTGTTTAATGAATAAATTAGTGAAAGTGTCTCTAGCGAGAGATAGATGTACTGACGGAGAGAACGAGAGACATCGAGGGAGCCAGAGATTAATAGAGACGGAGAGAGAGAGAGAGAGAGAGAGAGAGAGAGAGAGAGAGAGAGAGAGAGAGAGACAGATCGATTATAATTATAATCGGTTACCGTAATTAACAGAGGCGATTAGTACGAAGCCATCGTAACGCAAACGTGTTATCAACGTAATAGATACTAACGTATACGAACTAATACTCTTGCGTTCTCCCTCAGTTTCATTCATCAGCAAACAAAAATGTAAAACGATTTAAACGCCAACGTCGCTTTCGCTGAGTCGAATAACGCCGGTTTCTATTGCGTTATGAAATGACACTCCGCTCGAATACACGTTTCCAGTAAATATAATAAAATCGATCGGCCGAAATAAATGGCCGATTAAATTCGCGCGACAGAGGTTTGAGCAATTCTCGAGCATACTCTACCAACACATGATGGCCGATTGATTCTGATCTCCCATGAGAGCACGATCATCAAGATTTACATGATAAAAGAGGATTAAATAAGGGGGTGAGTTGGGAAATGGTGAGAAAGGGGTCGATGGATGGACGGACGACGGACCGACCATGGTGGTTGGGCAGGTAGGTAGGTAGGAAGGTAGGTAGGTAGGCCGGCTAGGGATAGAAAGATGAGGATGAGGAAAAGGAGAAGGAGAAGGAGGAGGAAGAAAGGGGGAAAAATAATAAGGAAAAAAAAACGGAGTAGAGTGATATATTCTGAAAGTACGTGTCTCTGAACTTCGTTAAAAAAGCTGAACGTCTCGTCTTTCTTTTCAAATAGAAATAAGAGATGAAGATAGATAGAGATAGAAAGAGAGAGAGGGAAAGAGAGAGAGAGAGAGAGAGAAAGAGAGAGAGAGAGAGAGAGAGAGAATATTTTATAAGATTTTATAGATTGTTTCGATCGATCATATTCATTGGAAATTTATTTTATACCAAGAAACCGCATTTTCTTTACTTTCATATAAATCGCACGTCGTTCTTTAATATTAATCTTAAGAAATAAGTTCGAATATTGCGTCAACGCGTAACGGATTTAATCGCTCGTAATGTTCCCGGAGAGAAATGAGAAAATAAGAAAAGAAAAAGTAATGAAAGGAAAGAACTGGGAAGAGAAAATTGGAGAAAATCTCGACCGCTATAAAGTGGAACGAAGGAATATTCGATCGTATTCGTATTTTCATGAAAATCGGACGAAACTGTGTGGGTCTTCTTAAAGCTACCCTCTTGCGATGATCTCGTGTCCTAGTTCGACTTATTCGCGACGTTAACGAAAAGAAAGAATGGAAGAAAAGAAAAGAAGAGAAAAGAACAGAACGGGGAAAAGATAACAATAGGAGACACGTATATATTGAGCTCGACGAATTATTTCGCAAAATTTTTTCGTAAGCATCGTTAAATGATTTTTGTAATTACCGAAAAACATGAATTCAATAACGTTGCTTTTATTGTTGCATTGTTTGTTTCCCTTTATCTTTTAAACGATCGCACATATATATATATATATATATATATATATATATGTATATGTATATATATATCGTTGTCTATTATACGTATTTTATCGTCATCAATGAGATTGTTCCGAGCGAATAATATGCGTAACGCTTCGATCGTATCATGTTGTTATGTAACATGACAAATATTGGAAATATTCATTTTATTCCTTTTTCCCTCAATAAATTCGGAAAACTATGTTAAGAGGGGGAGATAGAAAGAGAAAGAGAGAAAGAGAGAGAGAGTTAGGTAAATAACAAGCAAGCGAACGAAAAAAAGGGAGAAACAAGAAAAAGGAAACGAAAAAGAAAAATGAAATTGGCAAGACGGCCGACCGTAACGAAGATTTTTATCAAATTTAACGTGTTAGCGTCAGAGACCCAACGAATCGTGACGTTCCTGTAATCGAGATCCCAACCACCCTTAAATCCACGATTTACCAGCAGCAAAATCCTCCTTTTCTTTGCACGTACTTATCTCCAAGGAGAAATTCCATCGAAAAAAGTCGCGCATTTTCGTAGACGAAAATCGAAGAGACAGACCATATAATATATATCTATATATATATATATACGTACGTACATATATATACACGATTAAGTATAATAACGTATAAAAGTATATATATATATATATATATATATAAGATTTTAATGGATCGCAAGTTAATTAATTAACACAGGTAACGCGTCAACGTGTGAGAAAAGGGTACGAAAAAAAAAGAGAGAGAGCGAGAGAGAAAAAAAGGGAAGAAGAAAAAGAAAATAAAACAGGGGAAAAAAAGAAAAGAAAAAGGCAGAAAAAAGGACGACAGCAACACGGGTCATCCATCAACTTTCTACTTCCGCAAGATCGCTTTTGACCGACGAGAAATTCATCCGCGATTACGAGCCCGACGATCTGGGGATGAATTGAAAGGGAAAGAAGAAATAAAAGGCAAAAATAAAAAGAAAAGATAGGAAGGAAAGAAAAGGAAAGGAAAGGAGAGCAAAGAAAAGAAAGCGAAAAGAAAGCGAAGAGAAAGCGAAGAGTAAGCAAAAAGACGAACCTTTTTTTTTTTTTTTTTTTTATTCGTTCGTTCGTTATAACCAAAGCTCGAGATCTTTTCTCTTTTTATAAGTAAAGTCAAAAAATCGTTTTACCTTAATATCTACAAGATGGATGGTTGGATGGGCAAATGGATGGACGGAAGGACGGAAGGATGGATGGATAGGTAGATAGATAGATGGATGGATGGATAGAGGGTAAGAAAGAGAGACAAAGACCGAAAATAGAGGGGAAGATAGAGAGTAGTAGTAGTAGTAGTAGTAGTAGTAGTAGTAGTAGTAGCAGTAAGGGGCGAGGAAAAGACAAAGAGAAAGATAGAGGACAGAGGGGAGAAAGGAAAGGAGGGGACCTATGGCGGAAGAGAAAGATAGAGAAAGAGTGAGAGAGATAGAGATAGAGAGAGAGAGAGAGAGAGAGAGAGAGAGAGAGAGAGAAAAAGATAGTCAAAACGAGAATAAAAAATTTGTAAAAACTTAAGAAAATAATCGAATCAATCACTCACATGCCTCTTAGTATATACTAGTATATGCGTCCAGTTCCTCGTATCTCACCGCCGTCCGTGATCTCAAGAAAGCAGAAGAAGAAACCTGGCGGAGTGTTCGACGGATACGACTTATCGTGAGTCTCGTTTTATTATTCCTTACTTTTCTTTTTCCTTCCTTTTCGTTTCAGGTAATCTTAGGGAGACATATATATATATATTTAAAATTAATTTAAAGAGTAATATGTGATGTTGATAATGGGGGGTGTATGGGGGGCTACACGAATAATTTAAACGGCGTTGTGTCTCTTCTCGTAGGAAGAAAAACAACCCAGTAAAGCGAGTAAAGAGAGAAAAAAAAAAAAAAAAGATATTGCGACGAAGCAAATGGGGCGAGAGGGGAGAGAGAAGAAAAGAAAAGAGTGAAGTAAGTAGAAGAAAAGAAGAACGTACAAACGAATGAACGAAGGAACACGAACGAATGAACACGCGAACGAATGGGGACGTACTCTCCCGTGCGAACGTCTAGCGAACGACTAGCTAGCGAGCGAGCTAGCTAGCGAGCGAGCGAGCGAGCGAGCGGCTACTGATGAACGCGACGACGAACTGACGAACTGACGAACGAACATGTACGTACGTACCGGAGGACGTATGATGATGCAACCGAACGAATTTTCTTTCTACGTCTTTTAGTTCGTAGCAGTTACCGTGGCCGGTCCGCGTCGTTTGATCGTTACCAGACAAAGAAAAAAGAAAAAAAAAAAGGCAAAAAAATATAATTACGCCGTCGTACGTTTTATCGTATTATTACGGATTTTACAATGACAAACTTATTAGCCGTATATATGTATATATAGCCGTTTACATTAACAAATACAAAAAAAATATATATAATATAACGTATAAGGTACGAGCAACGACGCCGCCGCTCCTCGTAGGAACATGATCGAGCTGTTTCACTCGATCGACTGTCCCTACAGCGGCTTCAACTATATACATATATATATAAGTACATATATATATATATACATATATAAATGTGTGTGTGTTTGTAGGTGTGTATATACGCGTATATACATATATATATATATATAAATGTGTGTGTGTTTGTAGGTGTGTATATACGCGTATATACATACATATATATATATATATATACACGTCTCTGTGTAAGGATATATATATAGATATATATACACACGTATTTTTGGTACTCGCGTATTCTCTTATAGGCCGCCGCTATAACTTCCCCTCGGGCTTCCTCGAACGCGCGCGCGAGACAGAAAGAGACAGGGAGATCTAGTAGGAAAGAGACGACAATGCACGGCTGTATAAGCGTCGAGGTAGTCCGAGGGTTCGATTGAGAGAAAACATGCAAGTAGAGATCGTACCGCGCGCGCGAAGTCAGACAATGGTTGGCCGAAATGGGGAGATGGAGATAGGGTGAATGAGAGAGACAGAGAGAGAGAGAGATATATAAAGAGGGGAAAAATAAAATAGGGGCAGGAAGGAGACAAATGGAATGGGGAGAAATATACGAAGGGTCGGATGGAAAAGAGAGAGAGAGACAGAGACAGAGAGAAAAAGGGGGAGCGAAAAAGATAGGAAGGGAGTTAGCTTGGATCGCGTGACACGGGGAGGCGCATAGCGCCAAGAGAAGGAGTTCTTTAAAAAGAGAGTAATTTGCGGCTACCTAGTAGCACGAAATACGTAAGGAAACATAGAAAAAAATAGCGGAATAAAGAGATAGATGGATAGGGGAGCGAATGAAACGGTTGAAAATATATGGAGATGGAGTGGGAGAGAGCGCGAAAAGAGAAAGAGAGGGAGCAAGAGAAGGGCGCGCGAAATGATGAAAACGAACCGTCGCGGAGTTGCGTCCCGCGAACGAAACGAACGTACGAACGATTATAACGGACGGGACGGAACGAAAAGTAATAAATATAAATATCGCGTATTAACGTCGGATTCGCTTGATTTTTCGCATGCATGAGTAACACAGATAGTAGACAGACAGACAATGATTATAGAGATAGAAAAAAGACACAAAAGAAAAGATACAAGTAGTTACAGAGAAAATTTTGTTATATACAAAGCGCGCGGAACATAGTCCGTTGATTTCATGCAACCGGCTTGATTTATTATCAACTCTCTCTCCGGGAAACTCTTTCAAAATATAAATTTCAAAATATAAGTTTTGAAAGAGACGGGAGAGAGAATTCTTTTTTCTTTTCTTTTTTTTTTTAAAAAAAAAAAAAAAAGAAAAAAAAGAAAGAAAGAAAAGAAAAAAAAAGAAAGCCAGACAGACAGATAGATAGATAGATAGATAGATAGATAGAGACAGAGATAGAGTAAGAGAGACGAACACAACCAACCGGAGGAGGTCCGAGTACTTTCTGCTCCCTACACCCGCGGTAGGACTACGGGAGCGCACTAAGGGCGTGGGCAAACTCGAAGCAGTGGAAAACGACGACCGAAAGAGAGGGGTGTTCCCGGTTGTGCGCCGAGTTAGTGGTGGTGGTATTGCGCTGGCAGTGGCGGCAGTGAGGATGGCGACGGCGGCGTCGGCGGCGTCGGCGAAATTGGTGGTGGTGGAGGTGCTAGTGGTGGTGGTAGAATTGGAGGATGGTGGTGGTAGTGAAGATGTTGCCGATGGTAGCGGTTGGCGGCGTCGATGATGGCGGCAGACAGTACAGTATACTGCTAGACTACATTGATTTTGATTTTAGCAAGGCGCGCGCACTTGGTCCCTGCCTAGTTTAGACAATTTATGTCGCCCCCCTTGATGACAATGACGATGACAATGAACGGTTACGGGGGAATGTTATGATAATAACGATGCCGGCTACGGCGACGGCTACCATCCCATCGAGTTGGGGGACGTTGATAGTTCCATGACCTCGAATAACTCCCACCTTTGTCCTTCCACCACCACTACCACCACCCACCACCTCCAAAGAATTAGAATCGAGAGAGATTGATGGAGTTAAACGGATTGGCAAATGGATCACGGACGGACCCCCTGCTGCTGCTGCTGCTGCTGCTGCTGCTGATACTGCTGCTGTCCATGATCCCCCCCCCCCCTTGTTTTATTTCGTTAAAATTGCGAGAAATAAAATCTGTCGGAGGGAAAAAGAGAAAGAAGAAAAAAAAAAAGATAAGGGGCACGGACCATGGACACATTCATTTGTAGAACTTCGTATTTCGAGCTGTACCTTCGCTCTTCAATCACGTCCCTTCCATCCAATGAAGTCACAACAATTGGGCATTTTTTGGTAAGGCAATTTTGACTTTGGATCTTAAGGATCAAATGAAGTTTTTGAGAGATGATCGCTCGGTCGGGTGATTTTTTTCGTATGGACGTGAAAAATGTTAGATGATAGATAAATGCATTGATGTATGTATGTATATATGCATATATGTAACATATCTTCTGGGATACGGATTTTGTTGATTGAAAGTGGAAAAGCGGAATGTGCGACGTTCGTCACAAAAATGTCAAAAACAAACAAGAAATCGATCGTATTTCAGATATTTTTCCTTCCTTCTTTTATTTAGATACATATGCATCATCAATAATGTCGTACATTTCCATTTCGGGTGTTAATCATCACGATCGCAACAGTAAAGGTTTCTTATTTCTGTGTTTTTGTTGTTGTTACTGTTTTGTTTTTTGTCTTTTCTTTTCGATATATTTTTATTTTTTTATTTTTTTTTCTTTCCTTTTTCTTTTTATAATTGCAATGTATAGACGGTGCGGTCGTACAATGAAAATACAGATTAGCGAGTCCTTTTTATATTTTTGGGTACGAATTTAATTTGTCCATTTTTAATATCGACCCGCCGTTTTCTTCTATAGAACCCCCGTAGAAGCGAATACGCGCGTGACGGTATACAAAGGGTGATTGCGTGCGATTCGCAATTGTTCTACTTATCAATAAATAAATATTCGTTAGGACGAACTTAGATCACATAAAGTATCCGAATCCGAATGTTCGCTTTATAGCGTCCCAATAATACCTCTCCCAATTCTCTTTCGTTGATTCCTCTTCGCTGTAAAATTATATAATATATCCATCGTATCGATTCCGACTATCGCTTATAACTATTGTAAGAAAATATTTGAATAACTTCTAAATATAGTCCTATTGTATAAATGATTATACCTAGTTGGAACGTCGATTTGGGTTAAATTGACTTCTGTATGGTCATTCTTTTCGCAGATGTCGATGGTTACTTCGCTAAAATGCCCGGAGGGCCACTGTTTGCAGCGCCATTTTTGTACTATCTTAGTAGGAGAAACTTCAAGAAATTCCCCATATATATTGCCACCAAATAATTCAAACTTGCCGTTCTTCTTCGGCTCAAGTTTCACCGGTCCCTTCGTAAACGCCTGAACCATCTGACGATGGGGTACGAAGAGAGAAAAAAAATAGAAACAAAAAGAAAAAGAAAAAAAAATTAGACGTATCATTTGACGGTTTCTTTTTTTTTTTTTTTTTTTTTTTAAATAACAGTGGAGTCAGTATTAAATTAAAAATTTGACAATATGGGAGGATGGGGGATAAGAAAATATATACCTCTAGCGTGGTGAACACATTGTAAAATTCTTCGGCTCTACACTGGAACTTCTGCTGCTGTTTTATGACTGTAGTTGAAATTTTATATCCTAATACATTATTTTGTTTGGCTTGTTTAGGAGCTGCATTCATTTGCATCTATAGAGTTTGCAATAATGTATTAAGTGTGTAGTTTCGATTTTTCTTTTTTTTCTTATTTCTTCTTTTTTCTTTTTTTTTTCTTTTTTTCTTTTTTTTTTTTTACTACAAATTCAGTACAACCGACAACTTCGCTAAAATTTTTTTAATCGTATACTTACTTTAACGTTAAACCCCGATGTTATGTTTGTGATGTTGTCATGCACATTATCTTTTTTTGGGAGTATCATTCCTTTTGTAAATTCTGTGAAATGAATATTCATTTACAAAAGGTCATTGCAAGCATGAGCACACACATACACACCATGCACGCCGCACACACGCACGCACGCACAAGACAGACAGACAGGCAGACAGACAGACAGACAGACAGACGGACGGACGGACGGACGGACGAACGGACAGGCGGACGGACGGACGAACGGACGAACGGACAGGCGGACGGACGGACGAACGGACTGGCGGTCGGACGGACAGGCGGACGAACGGACGAACGGGCAGGCGGGTGGGCGGGCGTGCGGGCGGGCGGGCGGGCGGACGGACGGACGAACAGACAGACGGGCGGGAGGGCGGACGGACGGACAGACAGACAGACAGACAGACAGACAGACAGACAGACAGACAGACAGACAGACAGGCAGACAGACAGGCAGACAGACAGACAGACAGACAGACAGACAGACAGACAGACAGACAGATGGATAGATAGATAGATAGATAGATAGAAAGAAAGAGAGAGAGAGAGAGATAACATATAAAATATATGTACTTTCACGTTTGTTTGATTGTTCCTTACCTTCTTTCAGAGATGACACATATTTCTTTAAGCTTTCCCTTATTATATCCTTCCCTTTCGTATGTAAGAAATGTTTTACTTTTTCACCTTCATCAGTGCTATCTTTTAATGTAATTTCAATCTGTAATAAATATATATGTATATATAAATATATAATGTATATATTTATATATATATATATATATATTTAGCGACTAATGCTATTGATAAGTATAGCATAGCAAAGTATTTTAAATTCAATGTAACAGAATATAAAGGCGTTAAGGAAAAATTATGATTTATAACGATACCCACATCTACTTCAGATATGTCATTTTCTTCAGAGAGATTTGGAATGTTAATTTTGCCTTCAATGCTTTTACTAGATTTCCCCATAGACATCCATTTAAGCACAATATTCCATTCATAAAAGAAAATAAGTTTTCCTTTTCTATTATTTGCTACGGCTTCCCCTTCGCACTTTTCTATCTCTGACACTTTACAGGATACTGACACGATGGAAGAAAAAAAAAATAAATAAATATGTTACAACGAAATAATTATTATTTATCTGTCATTACCTCCATTGCCGTCAATGTTTAGATTAGTGAAAAGATCTTTGATTTTTTCTTGGGACCACGCGCATGCATTTTTTTCCGTCCTAAAGTTTGTCAAGAAAAGTAAGAACTGTTATATGAAAATATGATACGTAAGAGAATGTATTCATTTATAAATATTATATATATATATACATATACATATATATATATATATATATATGTACATATAATTATATACCAATGCCAATTATTTACGTTGGTGGCATCTGGTCTTTCTTCCACGATCCAACGAGGATCACCTTCTCCCCACTTTGCCATTCTTATAAAACTAAAGTAAGGTGATAGGAGTCAACTAATTAAACAACTATTAAAATTGTATACAGCTACTGTGTTCTGAAAATATAATTGATTTCTCATTAGTATCTAATAATTTGAAGTTGACGTTTATAAGATACGCAAGAAAAAGTACTTTACTTTTATATATATAGAATACAATGATATCTTACAAGTCATTGAACACATTGGAATCGTACGAATTATATTTTGTTAAGTCGACAAACATCACTTTCTACAAATATGTAAATCATTGGGCTTCTACGTGTAGGTAAAAGATTGAATTCTCCAAATCATCAGACTTTCTCATATAATTTAAACGTATGAATCTATCATTGTATCTAATTCAAATGATGCATTATAATGTCGCTTTCAAATGCCAATGGTAACGTTAGTAAACTTGACTGAAGTTTGATAATTACGAAAACGTGTTAGTGAAGATGAAGTTAAGAAAGTAGAAAGAGAGAAAGAGAGAAAGAGCGAAAGAGAGAGAGAGAGAGAGAGAGAGAGAGAGAGAGAGAGAGAGAGAGAGAGAGAGAGAAGAAGAAAAAAAAGAATAGGATACATTTAACATAACCTACGATACAACATGACTTTGTATATGGGTCGTTCTACAGGGGGGTGGGGAGGGGAGGGGGGGTAACAAGTGAACGAGATGAGTTTAATAACGAGGATTAATATCTTGTAAAGGAGAGTGTGAAACATTTTTAATTAAAGAAAATACTCACATCAATTAATATGCTTGAAAGCTATTTTATCGAAGGTAACGAGGTAATTCTACGTATAATAGGAGAGTAGCGGCGATTTTCTTTCACCTTTTTTTCCCCCCTTTCGACGGTTCTACATTTAATCGCGATTAAACGTCGTTAATTCTATCAGCGGAGAGGAGAGGAGGAGAGCTCGAATGAAGCACAATGAGAAAAAAGAAGAAATGAACGTTAATCCCGATACCGTATTAGTTTCTTTTCTTCGTAAAGAAAAATTGTCTCGAACCTCTCCTTCGACGATTATGCACTCACGAAAAATTCTTTTAGCAAGTCCGCGGAACTATTTATGCAACCGCGCATCTCCTTGCCGACGTTCGAAAAATTTTCTGGAAACTTCAAGAACATAGACGCTATCGAAAGCATGTAGCAGTATAGAGTCACCGAAATAACGGATAGAGCACTAACGGAACGCCATCTTTGGTAAGTTTTTTTTAACTTCTCTCTTGGCCAGTAGATAGTGTTGAAAATCTACAAAGAAGAAGTTATTTCATTTCTACAAAATTCATCGTCCTCGTCTGCGATTCTACGATGCATTTTATATTATCATTCAGGTTGACAAAGAATGGCTGAGTGTGGAGGTAGGAAGATTGGAATTGGTTTAAAAGCATGGGATTATTATTTGTTGTTATTATTAATATTATTATTTATGAGTATTTATTTGTATTAGAATTATTATTTGGATTATAATATTCGTATTATTATTTAAGAGTATTTAGTTATATTCGATGTTATTTTATTTAATTTAATATTAATTGCTCGATGTTTTATAAATGTATTTATCTTTGTACGTATATTTATGTAATCAGTTATGAATGTGTATATATATTATATATATATTTTGTATATATATTTTATGTGTGTGTGTGGTGTGGTGTGTGTGTGTGTGGTGTGTGTGTGTGTGTGTGTGTGTGTGTGTTGAAAGTTTTATTTTAATTTTATTTTAAGAGAGTATATTCTCTGAATAATCGAAAGAAATTGAATCGAAAATGTTTCCGCATCCTTTCTCATTTTAATTTTCCTTGATCGTTTAACGTTATTTACGTAAATTTAATTAAAACCCCCTTTTAAATATTTCATTGATAATATCCGGTAAGTTCGAACCAATTTGAAATGTATGGACGGTACGATCGAGGTAGTACATTTGTTATATTGTAAAAGACAAATATTTGTTATAATATGATTACAATTATTTACGTGACATATATTAGTACAGTTTTAACTTCAATTCGACAATGGAATTGGAATATTTATTGTATCCGTCAATGATCGTCAAGGGATAATTATTAAAAATTTATAAGGATTTTTTGTATACTTTATATTGTTATATATTCATACATATATATATATATATATATATATATATATATATATATACACACATACATATGTACGATAAATGTGATCGTATATTTTCTGTGGGGGATAAAAGCATTGTAATTAATTCTATAACTTGAAAAATGTTTTCATATAATGAAATATAGTTCGATTGATCAGTGTTTACGAACGTAGATTAAAATATTACTACATTTTACAAATTGAAATAGAATCAAAATGTTGGTTACAATTTACATCATTAACCGAGTGATCCTAAAATGTAGTGTAATAAACAAACAATTGAATTATTCGATAACTAAACGATATATCGATACCTATCGTGATTTCCGATAAAATGCTTTAATATATTTATTATTTAAAACATGCCGATGGATTTGCTTTTACCTTGTACAACATAAATGCAACATATCACGATCGTGCTATTTTTTTATTTTTTTTTTATTTATTATCTTACCGCGAGAGGGGAAAGATAATAATAATATTAATAAAAAAAAAAAGAAAAAATGGAAGGAAAGATCAATTTAATACGATTAGGGGATAGGTGCGTTGAACGCCTCGTATTTCGGTATATTTATTAATTTCGTTCGTCGTTAATAACTTCATTAATAATCAGATTATTAATAATCAGATTAATTAGTTCGTCATTGAACGATTCGCGTATTATTTTCGTTGAGGGTATTCCGTTAGGAAAATTTTGCAATTACATCATCTTACGGGTTTTCAAAGTCGCCTTTATTAATTCATTCGAGATACAGTTCATTCCTTTTGAATGTTCTCAGAATGCTTCACATTTTTCCGATCTACGTTCCATTGTATTTTATCTCTATTAGAGAATTCATAATAATGCGAGATGTAATTTAGTTCAAGAAAAGAAATTCTCTGCTCCCCTTTCCTTTTCCTCTTCCTCTTCCTTCTCCTCCTTCTCCTCCTCCTCCTCCTCCTCTTCTACTTCTTCTTTTTTTTTTCTCTAACGTCTGGAATAGTGATAAATGTTAACGCGGGAAATAACCTGGAGTAGCGAGAAAAAGTAAAAAGTGAAAAGTGAAAAAAAGAAAATAATAATAATAAAAGGAAAAGAAATAAAAAAAGAAACGGCGAAGGAATATAAGGGAATTTATTTTATACGAGAGAATCTCCGCCGAAGTGTTAATATTCATGCTCCGCATGAAGTTTAACGAAAAGCCAAAGAAACATTTCGCTTCGACTAACTACCGCCATCGACTCTGTCACAACCATTAACCATAAAACTAGCACTGCTACCATCGCCATAGCCGTCATCATCAACACCACCACAACCACCACCAACACCAGCCATCACCATCACGGGAAATTATTATTTTATGTTAATGCGTGATTAAAAGTTCGTAACGATGGATCTTTCACTCCTTCTTTCGTTTCTTTTCTTTTTCTTTATATTTATTTTTCTTTTTTCTTTCTTTCTATTATTCATGCCGACTCTGCAACAGGATATACAATGCCGATCGAATAAACTCCCGAGATACCCTGGGGTCGCCAATGAAAAATTGATAAATATATCAAATGTTTCTCGTAGTCTATACAACGATCATTTTACTTATATACATACATATACATACATACATACATACATACATATACATACATACATATATACATACATACATACATATATATATACATACATACATATATACATACATACATACATACATACATACATACATATATATATATATTTCGACGTAGAGACCAATCTGAGCGGAGCGAACGAGAGCCAGCAACGTCAAGGACCACCTCCTCCCCGTCTGTGATCCCGTGATGTTTAGTTCCGCGGACATAAGATTGATGCGATATTTAAGTGTAACAAAAGTTACATTTCTCCTTGGGAATCATATATTTACATCAGATGGATTTAAATTGAAATCTGACCTAACCGCATTCAACAGTCCATGTTTCATAAAAATTGTCAGGAGATCCTTCTTGTTTCTTTATTTTTTCTTTCTTTTTTTGTCTCTTTTTACTTAACGTTAATTCAAGAAGAAGAAAGAACAGCGGGGGGCAGGGGACGGTGGGAAGAGGTGGTTGAGAGAACACGATCGTATGAAAAATCATTCGAGAAAGATACAATTCGGTATATACTAGGTATATAGTGTATATAAATTGTAACTGCATATATAATATGTGTATATAAATATACACTATATATATGCAGTATATCTTTGACTCTTCATAATAATTAATCTCTCTGGAATCTTGGAGGAGGAAAAAATGAATCGCGAGCAAAAGTAGCTAATAATCTTATTCGTGCGGATAAAAAGAGATAAAGAGAAAGGAACTCCCCCCTTCCTTCTCCCTCCCTCTCTCTCTCTCCCCTCCCTCCGCTCCCACCTGCCCTCCGCTCGTAACACCGTCCAACGACAATTTCATCACGCGTCGCGGCCACGACTCGCGTTCGATCCCAATGGTAATTCAACGCGATATTTTCCGTGTGTTCCCTGCCCGGTTCTCTCCGGCCTTTTTTTTATCTCTTTCTCTCTCTCTTTCTCTCTGTGGTGGTCCCTATGCCCGACGACAAAAGTTCCGTACGGTATAATAAAAATCCCACTTCAGCCGTTCCCTTTATCAAAGCCTAGGCGCAGTTGTGAGCCATTTGACCCAAGAGACCAAAGTTTCCTCCTGCGTGAGGATCCTCGTAGGAGAGCGGTAACGTGGGCAACCCCCTGGCATCTTTTCCTCAGTCTTTCTCTTTCTCTCTCTTTTTCTCTCTCGTACTCTCTCGCTCTCTGGTCAGCTACGGGAAAAGGTGGTTATTGGTGGAACGGGCGCACCGGAGAGGATTGTAGGATCCGTAAGTAAAAGGCTCGCTCGCTTGCTCTTTCTTTCTATCACTTCCTATTTCTCTCTCTCTCTCTCTCTCTCTCTCACTCTCACTCTCTTTCTCTCTTTCTCTTAGGATATAGAGGTGGACGGTTAGCAGCAGCTCGTGACAGAGAAGGTTGAAGAGGTGATAGTCACGGAGAAGCCAGAGGGAAACCAGGAAGAGTAGGACGTGGAAGAGAAGCTGGAATAGTAGGAGATGGAGAAAGAAGAGAAAGAGAAGGAAGAGCTGGAAGAGGATGTGGGAAATCTGGTGTGGAGGGATACGGGGTGGTGAATGACGTCACGTTGCTAAAGCGACGCGGCAACGCTAAGCGTCTGCGTGGGTCGGTGGTGTCTGGGCCGGGATCAATAGCGCGCCAGCAACCAGGTAGTGGATGCGAGTGCCTGTGGGCTCCTCAGCGACGGCAGTCCAGGAGACGAACTTCCCGAGGTAGGACCCCATCCGACGAATCGAGCGGAACTTCAGTGGTACATCGGACAGCACCATGCTAGGATCACAACCACAGAGCACCTTGATACATTAGGACCATCTAGATATCCAAGTAAGTCTATCAAATAACAATTTTATTTCGATCATACCATCGATTTTATACTTCCCATCGAATATATCCTCTGTCACTGCCACTTCTACTTCTACCACAATTACTACTACTACTACTACTACTACTGCCACTGCCACTTCTAAAGCTGCTGCTGCTGCTGCTGCTGCCGCTACTACACTACCGCTCAACTACCATCACTGTCACTACCACTACCACTGCCACTACCACTACTACTCGTTCTCCATCTCTCCATTTCATCCTTTCTCCGTACCTTTTCATACCCCCACGATGCGTTTTCTTTGTCGTCCGTCCCGCTTCGAGAGTGATCCAGGGCTCCGGGCAACCCTCCATCGCCCTCTGGGCTCGGCTATCAGGGTAACAGCGAGTTTCATGAATTCTATGAAATTCCGTTGCCCTTCCTTCCTGTCGGACTATCGAACGAACCTTGGCCCTCTCCCTAAACCTCCTTTACCCTCCTACTTACCTTCGCTCCTCTCAAGCCAGACGTATTCGTTTCGATCTTACCAAGAAAATATATTAACGACGAAATCTTCTCGGCCGGAGTGAAGATGTCAGAATAGAGCGCGGGAGATGTACATAGGTATATTACATATATACATATACATACATATATATATATATATATATATATATATATTTATGTAAATACATACCTGTGCGGATACGCGTACATGTGTCTCTGTGTACATAGGGTAGAAAAAGATAGAGAGATAGATAGACAGAAAGAGAGAGAAAAAGAGAGGGAAAGAGAGAGAAAGAGAGGAAAAGACAGAGAGAAAGAGAGAGAAAAAGAGAGGAAAAGAGAGAGAGAAAGAGAGGAAAAGAGAGAGAGAAAGAGAGAGAAAAAGAGAGGAAAAGAGAGAGAGAAAGAGAGAGAAAAAGAGAGGAAAAGAGAGGAAAAGAGAGAGAGAAAGAGAGAGAAAAAGAGAGAGAAAGAGAGGAAAAGACAGAGAGAAAGACAGAGAAAAGAGAGAAAAAGAGAGAGAGAAAGAGAGAGAAAAAGAGAGGAAAAGAGAGAGAGAAAGAGAGGAAAAGACAGAGAGAAAGAGAGAGAGAAAAAGACAGATCGAGACACAAAAGAAGATGATATATTATAAACGGGTGAGAGACAAAGAAAGGGGAAAGTGCGTAACAAAAAAAAAAGAAGAAGAAAAGAAAGAAGGAAAAAAAGAAAAAAGAAAGAAGAAAAAAGAAAGAAGGAAAAGAAGAAAAAAGAAAGAAGGAAAAGAAGAAAAAAGAAAGAAGGAAAAGAAGAAAAAAGAAAGAAGAAAAAAGAAAGAAGGAAAAGAAGAAAAAAGAAAGAAGGAAAAGAAGAAAAAAGAAAGAAGGAAAAGAAGAAAAAAGAAAGAAGAAAAAAGAAAGAAGGAAAAGAAGAAAAAAGAAAGAAGAAAAAAGAAAGAAGGAAAAGAAGAAAAAAGAAAGAAGAAAAAAGAAAGAAGGAAAAGAAGAAAAAAGAAAGAAGGAAGAAAGAAAGAAAAGTTGTACGAGAAAAATGAAGAATCCAAGTGCGCGGACGAAAGTGTGACGTTTACTAACGAAAAAAAAATATGTCTTCGGATTCTTGCCCTATGTCCGTGATGAAAGTACAATTACCTAGGAAAGGTAGCAGTAACAGTAACAGTTAGTAGCAGCACCAACACCAGCAGTAAGCAACAGCAGCAGTAGCGGCAGCAGCAGCAGCAGCAATAGCAATAGCAATAGTGGCAGCAATAATAGTGGTAGCAGTATCAGCAGCAGTAGAAGTAGAAGTTGCAGCAGCAGCAGTAGTAGTGACAGTGGTGGTGGTGGCGGCTGCGGCCTCTTTCTCTTTGCCTTTCTCTCTCTCTCTCTCTCTTTCTCTTTTTCTTTCTATCTTTCTCTTTGTCTCACACACACACACTCATGCACGCGTGTTCTCTCTCTCTCTCTCTTTCTCACTCACTCTCGCATACCTCTCTGAACTCCGATCAGTGCCACGAGGTGAAAAGTTTGATCCAGGGAGTGTCGTGCGCTCTTCGAGCTTTCGTTATTCGTTGCCGGATGTATTCTTGTTCGGCGAAGTGGTACGAAAGAGAAAGAGAGAGAGAGAGAGAGAGAGAGAGAGAGAGAGAGAGAGAGAGAGAGAGAGTGAGAGAGTGAGTGAGAGAGTGAGTGAAAGAGTGAGTGAGAGTGAGTGAGAAAGTGAGAGAGTTAAGGAAAGAGGGAGAATTCGAAAGATTATTTTTAGAAATATAAATTCCTTCCCCGTTCTCTTTCTTTCCGTTTTTTAATAGTTCCTTCAGTAGAATTCGTTAATCTTGCGTCGAAACCCGGAGCGCGGGTATCTAACGATAAGAATTCGTCTCGCGTGGAAAATGTCGATCGTGTTTGTCGCTTAATTGGAAACGAATTTTCCTTCCACGTAGGAGGTGTGACAGTGAGAGAGAGAAAGAGAGAGAGAGAGAGAGAGAGAGAGAGAAAGAGAGCGAGAGAGAGAGAGAGAGAGAGAGAGAGAACGGTGTTGGCACCGATTATTCGACGGGTGGGACGAAATCACGAAAATAGGATTAGAAATTGTGAAATCCATGATTACGATATTTCTTTCTCTCTCTCTCTCTCTCTCTCTCTCTCTCTCTCTCTCTCTCTCTTTCCTCTTCCATTTCCGTTTTATTTTCTTCTTCTTTACAATATTTTCGTCGTAAAAATTTTCGTTAGAAATATCTTTTCCACGATAATTACCAGAGATACGTACGCGCATAAATGCATACGTGATTTTTATCCACGCATAAATACATACGTAATTTTTATACATACATAAATACGTACGTACGTATGCGTGTACACGGATAAGAGATCAGAGTAGTTGTTGCGTTACACCTTATTACCTTCGTTTCATACGATTACGTCGGATTTAATATCGGGGGATGGGGGCGGGGGTACCGAGGGTATCGCGTAACTTGATTATATCGTTCACATATCGGAGTTGAAAATATTCTGTGATTACGTTATCAAATGGGATTGATATTTATTATTTTCTTTTAACGTAGACGTTAACGTTGACATAAAAAACACTTTACGTGTCGTTACGTTATTATCTCGTACAATAAATTCGCTTTTTTTTTTCTTTTCTTTTTTTCCGTTTCCTTTTCCCCTTCTCTTTTTTCTTTTTGGATTGCTCGACCACTTAACGAGTATGCTTAACGATTTATAACCAAAAAGAGAAAGGAAAAAAGAGAAGAAAAAACAGTTCACGTTCTTTCTTTACTTCTCTCTCTCTCTCTCTTTTTACTAACACAAGTTCGTACCTGTCAGTCATTTTTTTAAACGTCTATTATTCAACTCCAGTCAACCGTTATTATTTGATTCAAGAAAAGAATTTTCTTTTAACGTAACGGCAAGCAGCTCGTTTACCCCGGTAGCTACGTCAACCCGAGTTCTCGAGCCTCGCTAATTGAATCCGGTTCGTACCAACCAACCCCCCCCCGATCCCTCCCTCCTGGCGTCCCTTTCCGAGTCCCTTATCCCCGATCTTTTGCTCCCTTCGGTCCGGAAGCCTCCCTTCGTTAATTTTTTCCTTCCTCCTGTACATCTCCTTTTGTCGATACGATCGAAAGAATAAACGAAGGAATATAAAATAAATGTTAGAAGAAACGACGTTGACGGTGACGGGCTACGGGGGCGGTGATGGGGACGGAGCCGAGGGGTGGGTGGTGGGCTGTTCTGTCTTGGAAAACTGACGGGCTGACGGACGGGGAGCGGGGCGCCAAGGTAAAGGGGGTGGGTGGAAGAAACGAATAGCAGTGGGGTTTGTGAAGTTTCGTTTGAAATTCGTCGACGTCGTCGCGAAGATAACGTTTACGCGCTGCGTGCTATCGTTTTTCGTGATGTTCAACCCCGGTGAAACACAGTTGGAAGAGTGAGCAGAGAGAGAGAGAGAGAGAGAGAGAGAGAGAGAGAGAGAGAGAGAGAGAGAGAGAGAGAGAGAGAGAGGGAAGGAGGACAGGAGGGAGGGAAACGAGGTGGTGGTGGCGGCTGCAGCGGTGGCGGCAGTAACGGCGGCAGAAAGAAGGGTTGGTTCGCGAGGGGGTGAGATATTAGAGAGTGAGAGAGAGAGAGAGAGAGAGAGAGAGAGAGAGAGAGAGGAACGCGTTGAAATTACGGATGACGGACAGACATTTAACGCGACAAATTGACGTTGGTAATGGAATAAAGGGACTTTTTTTCTTTTTCTTTCTCTCTTTACTCTTCTTTTTTTTTCTCTTTTCCCCACGTAATCGAAAGTATGCGCGTGCGGCGGTAATTGACGTTACCGAGATTATTTTCTGGTGGACGCGGGGGGGCCGGGGGGAAGAGGAGGAGGGGATGAAGATGGAGGGGATAACAGAGCGTGGGTGAGGGGGTGACGAGGGGAGAGGGGTAACAGAGCGTGGGTGAAGGGGTGACGAGGGGAGAGGGGTAACAGAGCGTGGGGGCGGGGGTGAGGAGGGGAGAGGGGAACAGTGTGTGGGGGCGGGGATGAGGAGGGGAGGGGGGTAACAGTGCGTGAGGTGGGGGTAAGGTGGGAGAGGAGGAGGGGAAGGGGATAACAGTGCGCGAGGTGGGGGTAAGGAGGGAGAGGAGGAGGGATGGGGATAACAGTGCATGGGGGTGGGGGGAGGGGGAGTAGGTGGAGGGGAAACAGAATGGGGGGTGGGGGTGAGGAAGTAGAGGGTGAAACAAAGCGTGGGGGTGAGGGTGGGGAAGTGGAGGGGGGAAACAAAGCATGGGGGTGGGGATGGTAAAGGAGAGGTGATGAGGGGAGGGTGGGGGTTATCAGGGAGTGGGGTGGGGGGATATTAGAGCGTGGAGTGGGGGGATATTAGAGCGTGGTGTGGGGTCGAAGAAGGGGAGGGGAGGAGGAGGGGGGATAACAGAGCGTGGAGTGGGGGGATATCAAAGCGTGGGGTGGGGGTAAAGAAGGGGAGGGGAGGAGAAGGGGGGATAACAGAGCGTGGGTGGGGGTGAAGAAGGGGAGGGGAGGAGGAGGGGGATAACAGAGCGTGGAGTGGGGGGATATCAGAGCGTGGGGTGGGGGTTATCAGGGAGTGGGGTGGGGGGATATTAGAGCGTGGAGTGGGGGGATATTAGAGCGTGGTGTGGGGTCGAAGAAGGGGAGGGGAGGAGTAGGGGGGATAACAGAGCGTGGAGTGGGGGGATATCAGAGCGTGGGGTGGGGGTGAAGAAGGGGTGGGGAGGAGGAGGGGGGATAACAGAGCGTGGGGCGGGGGTATGTAGATATGCGGTTTGCGGGGTTCGGGGTTTCGGTCGAAAATATTTTCCTATGTACAAAGGAGCAGGCGTTGTTGTTTTTATCTCGTTTCTTTTATTTATTTATTTATTTATTTATATTTTATTCTCTTTTCCGCGTTCTTGTTTGTTCGTTCGTTCGTTCGTTTATTTGTTCGTCCGTTCGTTTGGTATTTTATATTTCCCTTTCCCTCCTTCATTCCTCTCGACGTTCGTTCGAATTTTTTTTATTATTTGTCTTTTCTATCCTAACCTAATCCCTTTTTTTTTTCACTTTACAAGCTGTTATATTTCGTTGATCCTATCGACAAGAGAAGACAAGCTCCGACGCATCACTCTTTTTTCGTTATTAAATCGAGATCGCGTCTCTCTCTCTCTCTCTCTCTCTCTCCTTTATATCTTCCCGTCATTTTCTTTTTCGTCCTTCTTCATCGCGTATAATCCTTCTCATGGGGTGTCTCAAACTCAATTCCTCTTTGCACGGTGTTTGGTCTGGAACATTTTTATATACCAAGAAAATATTCGACGTCGAAAGTCGATGCCAGCCGGATAAATCGGGCCAAGCTGAGTACACTTATCGAACAAAGTTTGTCCCTTCATATTAAACTCCTGTTTGAAGATTGATTATTAGAAATAATGCCTCCATAAATCTATTACGTTTTGGACTTTACAAATCGCTACTGTAATTACACAAGCACATACGATATATACGTATAAACATATACGCGCACATCGTTAATAACGTTTCGCTTCTTCTTTCGTTCGTGCAAAATTTTCTTAATCAAAAAGGTTAAAAAAAAATTTACTTAAAATTTATTAATTTATTTATTTAAAATTTACTCTTCTCGAGATTAAAATTTTCCTTTTTTACATTTCTTCAATTTTCATCCCCCTCAACCGCCCATCGACTTCTCTCGTAGACGACGAATTAAACGACGAGGAGATATTAACGTACTATTACGATCCTCGCGAAGTTCGTGCGTTGTTACCGACTCGAATTCGATCGTATTAATTACCGACAGAGAAAATTTAGATTGTCGAGATAATAGTTTTTTCTTTAAAAAAAAAAAAAAAAGGAAAGAAATCACCCAACTATCCAACAGTCGGAGAGTGGTTTGTCACGAACCGTGTTTATAACGTTCGATCTCTACCTCGGTTTTATTACAAAAAAAGAAATATAATACCGAAATATGGTTGTTACGGGCGCGTGTGTATATGTGTGTTTGTGCAGTAGGGGCATAAAGGTTGATGGTAAATCGAGATAGGAGGGGAAGGGAAAGGGGGAAGAGGAAAGGGAAGGGGAGAATGTAAAGAAGTATTGCTGCAGTTTCGAGCAAGCAGTAAGTCAGTCAGTCAGTCAGTTAGTCAATCAGTCAGTCAGTCAGTCAGTCAGTCAGTCAGTCATTCAGTCTGTAAGTTAGTCAATTAGTCAGTCAATCAGTCAGTCAGTCAGTCAGTCAGTCAGTCAGTCAGTCAGTCAGTCAATCAGATAGTCAGTAAATTAGTCAGTAGCTACCAATCAGTATATAATCCCTTATCCATTGCCACAGACAAGTGAGAAATTTTGTTTTCGAATAATCTCTCGATTAAGTCGACGGTTTTTCTATCCGCGTAGGAAAAGGAAGGAAGAAAAGATCTTGAGAGGTGGTGACAGGGGGAGGGGGTGTGTGTTGAGGGAAGGGGGAGGAGTGTTGAGGGGAGGGGTAGGGGTGTTGAGAGGGTAGGGGTGTTGAGGGGTGGGGGTGTTGAGGGGTGGGGGAGAGGAGGGGGGACGGAGAAGAGAAATAAAAATAATAAATCCCGTTTGAGAACGAGTTAATCCGCGTAGACGATTAATCCGTTAGGTAAATCGTAAAATCATACTAAGCGTGTGTCTGCGCTTTTGTTTCTTCTCTTGTACTCTTTTTGTAGTATTTCTATTCTTTTTTTTTTTTTCTTATTTTTTGTTCGTTTCGACTCTCCCATCGAGGCGATGAAAATTCTTTTATGCATTCGTACTCTATGCGAGAGGTAGACTTCGTCGTCGTTCAATTTGTTTGGAGTGGATAAATAAATAAAGAAGACGAAGAAGAAGAAGAGGAAGAAGAAGGAATAAAAAGGAAAAAGAGAGAGAGAGAGAGAGAGAGAGAGAGAGAAAGGGAGCTTAAGAGAGAGATAGATAGAAAGCAAAGATATATATATATATAAGTGTGTGTGTGTATAAAATTTATCGAGTCGCCGAAGATATATTCGTAAAACGAATCCATATAAAAGTGGAGAGAGGAATGGGGAAAGGAAAGGAAAGGAAAGGAAAGGAAAGCGCTTTCTCGAATTCTGTTATTTAATTCCTTGGGAAAAATCAGATTTTCGACGATTCTGAACGGCGGAAAACGACTGGGACACGACGTACTCTCTCTCTCTCTCTCTCTCTCTCTCTCTCTCCATAATAAAACAAAATTTCTACACGGCGGAGTCGGTATAAAGCGCAGCGACTCCGCTTCTTTCTCGTTTCTAAAATGGAATTAGCGTATTAGCTCGCGTGGATCTAGCATACAAAATGTAAAGAGTGCGCCGTTGAAATAATTTTCAGAGATAACGTATCGGAAAATCTCGTAGTTTCTACTACTTCGCATTAATGTTTTCATCGTTCAAGCGTTTTCCATCCTTTTTCTGTTTTTTTCCTTTTCCTTTTCCCTGTTTTCCCCAAACCTCCTCTCCCTCCCCCTCCCCCCTAACCGCCGTTTCTCTCTAATAATATTACTTCCCCGGGCGTCGATCTCTCTCTCTCTCTCTCTTTTCATTCGTGTTCGCCTTAAAATCGTACAAAAAAGGAAAAGAAAGATATTAATTACGTTAGAAAAAGAGAGAGAGAGAGAGAGAGAGAGAGAGAGAGAGAGAGAGAGAAGCCTCGAGGAATGGTTTTTATCAAAAGTTGTACGATTCCTTTTTATTTTCTTTCCTTTTATTTTTTCTAATTCTTTTTAATCCCTTTCTTCGCTTCTTCTTTCAAATTTCGACGCATGTTAAAAAAAGAAAAAGAAAAAGAGAAAAAACAGGATATATTCTTTTATTCGCGCGTTAAAACGTAACGTTCGCGCGGCTTTCGAGTTATTATACAAGTTATCATCACTCTCGTACTTAATTCTATTTCAATTGCCGCGCGAGTAGAATGGGTTAAAAAAAAGAAAAGGGAGAAAAAAGAGAGAATAAAAGAGAGAGAGAAAAGAAGAGAGAAAAAAGGAGAGAAAAAAAGAGAGAAAAAGAAAAGGAAAGAAAGAGAGGAGAAAAAAAAGAGAGAGAAGGAAGATAACGAAGGAGATATTTGATCGTTCGCGTGAGCGACTCATTAAACTGATCATCGAAGATAATATTACGAGAGAGCGTAGAGGGAGGAGAGGGGGGGAGGTGATAGGAAAAAGAAACAAATTTGTTGGTAAGGAGAAAACGAAAAAAAAAAAAAAAGAAAAAAGACTAGACGTTCTCTCCTTTAATTTCACGAGTTTTCACAATTAAGAGTTCGCTTTGCCCTCTCACCTTCGTTATCCTCATTATCGAATCTTAAGATCTCCAAAGTATTACTTTCAACTTTTTTTTCTTGATCGTTTTAACCTTCGCGAGAGAGACTCGCCGCCCCCTCTCTCCTTCCTCCGATCTCTCTCCTCTCTCTCTCTTTTACTTTCAACGGGGGTTATGTTTAAACCATTTTGAGCGTTCCCTCGTTCGTCGCAAGAAATTAATACGTTTTTCTTTACCCTTTCGGTTTTCTCATTTTCACCGTTCGGGGTTTGAAGGGGGTATGGTGGAGCGGGGGGTGGGGGGTGGGGGAGGGGAGGCAGAGGGTTGTTGAAGCTCCGACGTTAAACGTCTTCGAAACTCCAAAGGACGGTGGGTACAGCACTCTAGCTCGTTAAGCGAATTTCTTCTTCTTCTTTTTTGATTTTTTCTCTCCTTTCCCTCTCCTCTTTTTCCCTTTTTTCCTTTCCCGACCACGTCCCCTCTCTCTCCTCTCACACACTCTTCTCCTTACTTTTTCTCGTGCGCGCTTAACTCGACTAGACTCGACTCGACTCGACTCGACGCTTTATGAAAGTTTACGGGGGAACGTGGTCGGTGGTCGGTGGTTAGTGGTTGGTCGTGAAAATAAACGATGGCCGTACTAGACATACGAGACGGAATCCTTAAGCGGACGGGTTTTTGCGGAGCCACTCGGATATTGTTACGGCGATTTTATACTTGTAAGCTTTAACGAAACTCTATACAGAAAAATATGTTCGTCAACGTCGTCGTCTTTACCATATTTGTCGTCGTCGTCGTCATTTTCCTCGTCATCGTTTTAATCGTAATCGTTGGTACAGTCATTGTCGTCATCGTCACCGTCGTCGTCGTCGTCGTCGTCCTAATCGTAATCGTAGTCGCGATCATTGTTATCGTCATCGTCGTAATCTTAATCAAAGTCGTTTTCGTCATCGTCGTCGTCGTTATCATCATAATCGTAGTCGTAGCCGTCGCCGTCGTCGTCGACGTCTTCAAAATTTTCGACAAGCACGATGTTGAATTCTGCACATTCATGTCTAAGATACACCAAATAAAATACTCGATACACCGTCGAGCTACGTCTTCTTCTCGAGTAACGCGAGCGTAATCTTTCAAGAGTATTAAAGCTTCGTTTCGGGATTAGGCGTTTCATCGTGATTATGTCATTTCGTTTATATACCTATTCGTGTCTTTATCAGAAAGATAGATAGATAGATAGGTAAATAGAGATAGATAGATAAAGGGAGAGAGAGAGAGAGAGAGAGAGAGAGAGAGAGAGAGAGAGAGAGAGAGTATCGGATTACTTTAATCATCGTGTTCAACGGAGAAGAAAAGGAACAAAAAAGAAATAAAAGATAAAAAAAAGAAAGAAAAAAGAACAGAAGAAAGAAAAATGGAAATGCGTTAACTGAATGGTACTTGTGTTGAAGAAGGATCGAAAGAGAAAAATAAAGAAAGAAAAAGAAAAAAAGAGAGTGTATTTAAAGGAATAATAATTGTACTGAAAGTGTTGACTTTTGTATAATAGAAAAAGGGAGAGAGAGAGAGAGAGAGAGAGAAAAAGAGAGACGATACAGTGAAATAATTATCTTAAAATTTGATCTCACGATCGATATTGCTCGACCCTACTTTATAATAACGAATTTGAGGAATGATATGAGGGATCGTTCGACGATCTTATCAAATCACTTGATTCCTGATGTTATAAACACACACACACACACACACACACACACACACACACACACACACACACACACACACACACACACACACACACACACACACACACACACACACACACACACACACACACACACACACACACACACACACACACACACACATTGAAATAGTTCGAAATCTTGTCGGATTTTCTAATAACAATTATCGATGGTTTTTATTAGAAATAAACTGCCTGCGAGCATCTAATACGTGATAGTTTTATTAAGGAAAGTTATAGTTATATATACATATATTTGTACATACGTATATATATATATATATATATATATATATATATATATATATATATTATATATATATATGCATGTATGTATGTACGTATATACGTTTATTGGTTTCACGTTGCAAGTTTTGGCACGTATACTAGCCAAAATTGTTTCCACGTTTCGTACGTCTTTACGGATATCGCAAACGTCGTCCGATTATTTTTTTCTTTGTTTTCTTTTCTTTCTTTTATTTTGAATTAAAGCGACAATACGCGAATCGTAAGCGAAAAGGAAAATGAAGGGCGATGGGAATGGGCGTGTGGGTTAGGGGGAAAGGGAAAATGCCGAGGTGCGATGCGACGAGAGATTCGAGTTCTTAGAGGAATGTATGTACCACGTCAAACGGAAATAACTTAATATCGGCCAATAGAGTTTCGTTAGCGAACGGCTGTTATCGAGGGGGATAAAGGCACGCCTGTTTCTATTAGCCAATTGAATCATATCCGCTACGCTGCTACGTTCGTTTCGTTTCTTTCCGTTCCGTTCCGTTCAGTTCCGTTCCGTTCCTGTTTTGTATCGAGCCCAATCGTCACCAAATTTTCATCGCCGACAGTAATACCGGCCTCCTGTTCTTCTTCGTTCTCACGACAAGAAGTTCCGTTTCTTTTTCCTTTCTTTCTTTCTTTATTTCTTCTTCTTCTTCTTCTTCTTCTTCTTCAACCATTCCGTTGTTATATTTTTTTCTTTGCAATTACTTATCAATCTTATTTTTTTTTTCGCGACAACAATTTGCCGACACTCGAAGAGGTCAATGCGGAAACATTTGTCTTCTTCTTCTTCTTCTTCAACCATGCCGTTGTTATATTTTTTTTCTTCGCAATTAATTATCAATCTTATTGTTTTCGCGCTGACAATTTATCGACACTCAAAGAGGTCTAAACGCGGAAACATTTGTCGTTAAGGATTTAGAATTTTTTTTCCTTTTTTCTTTTTATTTTTTTTTTTGTTAAGTCTCTCTCGATAACTTTCCTTAGAATACTCTTCGATAAATGCAATTTTCTTGGCAGTTATAAGTAATTGCGTTCGCGCGCTTGCATTTGTTACATAGATGGGGAAGGGGTGGGGAGTGGGGCGGGCGAGACGGGTGTGTCGTTACGGACAACGATATTTCTATCGTCCGATTTGTCAGGTGTTCCTGTGGATGGCACGACGTCATATATATATATATATATATATATATATATATATATATATATATATATATATATATGAACGTACGTAACCGCTTTGAAACATGTCAGAAAGTCACGGAGGAAGAAGACGGACGGTTCTTTTAAGCCGCTGCTAGACGAGTGTCATAAAAAAACTTAATTCAAGAATTTCGTTGGCGAATCTTCGTTGGCGTCCGTCTCGCGAATGGTAAAAGGGCAAAGGGAGAAAAAGAAAGAAAAAAAGAAAATACATAGAGAGAGAGAGAGAGAGAGAGAGAGAGAGAGAGAGAGAGAGAGAGAGAGAGAGAGAGAAATACTCTCCCCATAAGAAACTTTTATTATTACCGATCGACAGATTAATTTCACGATACAATAGGATACAATTATTACGTAAATTAAAAAACGATTCAATTATAATCCAACGCGCGTCTGATCACTCATTGTCGCGATGATCATTGTTAACGATTACGTGACAATGCAAATACGTAAAAACGTATTTCGCGCTGTTGTCTTCAAAAATCGGACGCAAAAGGAAAAAGAGAAGAAAAAAATTCTTGAACGAGATTATTAAAAAAAAAAAAGAAGAAAAAAAAAACAAACAAACAAACCGAAGGTGACGACGAGAAGGTTTATTAAACGGAAGGAAATTATTTTTCTGATTTCAGGTTGTCGCAATGTGGACTGGAATATTACTTGTACTACATTTACTAGCAGTCCTGCTGCATCCAGCGAGGTGAGTTCATTTGAAATTCCTTTTTTTCGTCGATTAATTAACTTTTTCTGTGTTCCCACCCCCCTTTTCATTCGTTTTCTATTTTTTTTTGTCGTTCACGTCTCGCCACGTCCCTCCTCCTCCTCCTCCTCCTCGCCCTTCCGTACCATCTCCCTGTTTTCTCGTCATCTTAACAAACGATGTATCATCAATTCCATATATATTACACTTTATATATATATATATATATATATATATATATATATATATATATATATATATATATGAAATAATAAATTAGAAAGACCTTGTTGGTCCGTCGAGGATATGGCGTATGGAACGATATAACAAAATTCGCTATTGGAACGGCGTCAAGAAAACCCTCGATGGCGTAACGCCAATTACATTTTTTTCCGATCGTATCAGAAGAGAAACCCGCGCGAATCTCATAAGAGGATACCGCCAATTCGATTGACCTTATCGATTATGTATGTATTTATGTATGTATGTATGTATTTATATATTTATGTATTTATGTACATATCGTGATATCATCGAAACGGTAACGAACGCTACGATGATTTTATTTTTCTTTTTTTCTTTTCGAGAAAGACAGAGAGTGATAGAAAGAGGGAGGTAATAAACGTAAAATTGAGGGAGAGAGAGAGGATATAAAACAAGATTGAGAGAGAAATAGAGAGAGAATATTTCCGAGTCGATAAAAATTATTATTATTATTATTATCATTATTATTATTATTATTATTATTATTATTATTATTATTATTATGTTCAACAATTAGGGAAAGAAATTAAGTTTTACAATCGTTCGTACTAACGAATCGTTCCTTGCGCGTTGCAAATATAAATAAATAATTTTTGCATTATTCACGATCGGTAAATTTATTAAAACGTTTATTACATTTCTCGTTCGTCAAATGTCATTTCTGAGTATACGCACGGAAAATCGACGATTTAAACGTAAAGATATTATTTATATGTATGTACGTAAATGCATACGTACATACGTACATATACACACACACATGCGCGCGTGTATTTAATTTACATTGCATTATTATTCGTCAAAAACGATTTTATTGTGAGAACGAAATTGTCACGAGTCATGTTATTCGTCGAAGTCATACCAACAGAAATGAATTTCTATGTTATGTATATACATATATATATATGTATATATGTATATATATATATATATATATATATACATATATATATATATATATATATATATATATATATATATATATATATATAGTCATGTAACGTCTCTTCTCTTAGCAGTTTCTTTGTCCGTCTATTAATATTCAACGTCCCCCACTTGTCGCAGCAAAGCTATTCACGTTCATCGCAGTATTATCCGTGTAATTTATATTTCCTCATTAAATTTTCCAATCGAAACGCGAATTTCCCCCACCCACCCCTCCCTCCCTAACCCTTCATTGGAACGTTTCAAACGAATTGAATAATAATGGGCCTTACGCGAGATACGATTATTATTTCGTCGATTATATGCCGTTGTTATACGACGTATCTATGGGCGGGGGGTGGGGGGTGGGAGGTAGGATATTAATTCTGGTAAATACATATGTATGAAGGGGGGTGGGGGCGGACAAAAAAAGAATTATAACCGATAGAATTTCTTTGCTCTTGGGGTAAGAGGAGGAAGTTAACGAATTGCTTCTTAAACGCTTACCAAACGTTTTTTCTCCTTCCACCTCCACCGTTTAGCGGAGAATCCTGATGGACAGAGTGAGAGCGGAATGGGGTGGGATGGGGTTGGAGGACGGGACGAACGAAGCGATAGAGAACGAGAGAGACAGATAGAGAGAGAGAGAGAGAGAGAGAGAGAGAGAGTGAGAGAGAGAGAGAGAGAGAGAACGTTCGGTGGAAATGTTGTCGGTAAATGATCACTTTTAGAACTGGATTAAACCTTAAAAGCTTATACATTATCGTTCTCGTATCCTGATACGTAGATAAATGCGATACATGTAAGGAAGTAAGTAAGTAAGTAAGTAAGTAAGTATGTAAGTAATTACATATGTACAGCATTTACGGTAAGTGTCATGTCGCACGGACGATTTTCATTTGGATACATATACGTTTTCTTACTTTCCTATTTTCTTTTTTTCTTCTCCTTTCCCGCTCTTCTCTCCTCCCCCTTGACAAAAAGACTTCGAATATTTTACGAAAATCGAAACGATTCCGATGTAGCTCTTTTTTCTTTTCTCTTTTAACGCTTGCAAACACGTGTAAACGCGTGCAAAATTAAATTTTTTCATCGGCGTTCGTTAAGGGCGTAAAAATACGAGGAGGGGGATCCACGAAAGAAAGGAAACGAAAAGGAAAAAAAATGAGAGAACGGATATGAACGGACGAACGAACAAACAAACGAATAAACAAATAAACGAATCGATATCACAAACCACCTTAATCGTTCATCTATCGTTTATTTCCCAGTGTTCAAGTTCACTTTCGGAATTTAACAGATTTGTTTGGGGTTTGGAGGGGGTGGGGTGAGAGGACGAGGGACGGGGATGATGGCAATCGACGAAATTGTTTACGTTGTTACGGCTCGCGCGACGCCGTACCCGCGTCATTAAACGTAACGACCGATTCGAAGTAATACAAATCCGCGTTCGGCGACTCCGGTGTTTGCTCTTTCCCCTTTTCTTCCTTTCTTTTTTTTTTTTTTGATGACGTAACCATCACGCGAGGAAATAATGAAATCGATTCGCGACGATCCCTTCCTACCATCTGATAATCTCGAAACGTCGTTAAAACAAAGCGTTGACGAACGACAGATCGTACTGGGAGGGGACGGAGACGGGGACCGAGAACGGGGGAAAGGGATAGGGGTGGAGGGTTGCGACGAGAGGGTTTCGGGACGTACGTATAAAATGTATAAACGATGATTGAATTGCATGAGAAATGAAGAAAAATCCAGACGTCCTTAGAGTAATGCAAATGAGCGTGTACGTGGTCGGAATCGGAGAAGAAAGTCGAAAGATTGAAAAGAAGCTATGTGTGTGCATATACATATACGTACACACACACACGCGCGCGCGCGCGCGCGCACACACACACACACGAACGCACACACACGCACACACGCACACACATATCTATATATGTATATATATAAAATACACAGGCATAGGTGGGGTGGTGTCTAGCCGTCATTGGATTCCTCGCATTGCAATTAGCATCGGTTTTTACCGACTTGATACGCGAAAAAGCAAACAAGAAGGCAACTGCAGTAGTTGCAGTAGCAGTTGCAGTCGCAGTCGTATTTGCAGTCGTAGTTGTACAGGGATAGTCGAGCGCCATTCCGGGCATTCATTTGCAAGTAATGACGAACGAGTAACGTTCCTCGAGTATCGGGAGTAAAACTGACGTCGAAATTACACACCCCACACGAGTTAGAGGAGACGCGTTACTCTTATTGGATAAATAAATTGGCTACCAGGGTAAACTAGTCGGTAAAGGTAGAGACGCATCATCAAGCTATTCGGCTCTTCAAAATCAACGCCGATTATTTGTCGATTCCATCAAACTAACCCGGACTATCCTACATTACGACGATTTAGCGACGTACCAAAGCCACTCACTGTCGCGTCAGATATATGTATATACATACATATCTCTTTAGAGTGGGTATATAATAGTTAAAACAAAAATAAAAAGAATACAAAGAGAAGAAATTAGTTACTATATGTCACAAAATAAGCAAGACAGAAAAAAGGCGAAAAAATCGATAGAAATACGAAAGCAATAAGTATTATATAATTATTATATATAATAATTACTATATAATTCTTACAAATGAATTTATATATGTGTGTGTGTTTGCAATATAATTATTTCTTATTTTATAAAACTTACGATTTGAGAAACAAAACATCTCGCGAGGGGCGTACATTACGATCGCGCATATTATCATCAGATTCGATCGATGTTTGAGGGTAAGAAAAAAGAAGGAAGAGAAAAGAAAATGAAATAAGGAGGGCACGTGGAAAGGCCCACGTGATTGGAATTAATTTAGTCGTCGTTGAGAAAGAAATATCGAGGGAATATATCGTCGATATGGAAGAGAGAGACGGGTTTTTTTATCAGTCGTCCCGTTCACGACGATTAGTCATCATCGGTTTAAGAAAGTGCCGAAGACGTTCTGCTTTTATCTCTTACTCTCTCTCTCTCTCACTCTCTCTCTGTCTCTTTTTTTTCCTTTTTCTTTCTTTTACTTTGTAATAAGGTTAAAAACGAGCTCAAGCGGCAATATTTTCACCTTTGGTCACAAAGCACAATGGTACTTCTCGATTCGAGGTCTTCGTGCCGAAGGATCGAACAGATGGAATGAGACCGAAGAATAGAGTAAGACAGAGAGAGAGAGAGAGAGAGAGAGAGAGAGAGAGAGAGAGAGAGAGAGAGAGAAGCAGGAGAAGCGGTTGGAGCGAGGAAGAGGTAAGAAGCGAGAAGAAGGGTTACAAACGTGAGGAGAGAGGAGGATGGTTACGAGATACAAGGGAGGGGAGGGGAAGGGTTGGCATCGGGGCCGGGAAACGGGGTTGAAATTTTAATACGCGAATACAGATAAAGATGGAGGAGGGTTGTATGTTGATGCCGATGGCGCCAAAGTCCGGGCAGGGGTGAAACAGCTTTTTGAATAGGCTAGGTCTGAGGCGCCTCTCCTAACTTACGTCGCACACCCTTGTCACCCTACTTCTTCTAGTTCTCCTTCTCTTCCAACTTTCTACTATCTACCACCTTTCTCCTTCCCCTTTTCCCTTACCCTTCCTCTGCTTCCTTCACCTCCTCCTCCTCCTCCCCCTCCTCCTTTTCTTCTTCTTCTTCCTCTGGAAGTTTAGAACGCGGCTTGCCGCTACGGGCTCGAGGGGAGGGAAGTTTTTCATTAGGGATCAGCCCGGAGCTACAGACTGGTTTAAATATTTCACCGGAACATCGTCAAGAATCGTGGCACGTAATAACAAAAAATCTGGGATGTCAGGGCAGCGCGAACTTTCAGCCACACGCCACACGGTGCCACGCCACGCCACATCGCGCCATATCACCACTGCCACAGCCATCACCACCAACACCCCACCTCACCCCACTACACCTCACCAGACCTCACTTCGCTCCATGAGCGCGCGTCTCTTCTTCGCGCGTCTACGCGAAAAAAAAGAGAGAGAGAGAGAGAGAGAGAGAAAGTGAGAAACGAAACGGTATCGTGTCCTCGTTTTGCCAAAAAAAAAAAATGAAAGAAAACAAAGGAAAAGAAAAAAGTGACAAAAATATTCGCTCCACGAAATGGTCGAATCGTCGTTTTTTTCCTTTCTATTTTTGTTTTTGTTTTTGTTCTTTTTTTTTTTTGAATTTCGCGCTCTTCCCGCGCTACTATCTGTGTGTTTCGCGAGTTCGTTCGTTCGCTCGCTCGTTCGCTCGCTCGTGCGTATCCACTACGGAATATGTGGAGTTACGTGGAACGAGTGACGATCTTTCTTCGTGTACGGGGATGATTTTGCATAGAGCTGTTCGATGATCTCGGGCGAGATGGCTTCGTATTATAATCGATTATAAATAACCTCATCGAAAAGGATAGGAAAAATAAATAACATATACGTATATACTTATACCGATATATATATATGCATATTTTTATACTATCCCTACTCCGTTGATAATCAAGTTAGCGATGATTAATAATTTTTCGATTACACTACTTTAATTTTTTTGCTTCTTTCTTTCTTTTTTCTTTTTTTTTTTTGTGAATTCTTTCAACTCCGAAATGTTGGTTTAACATTCGCGAATCTTAAAACATTCTCTTTGCGTGCGTATACAATATTTACGATAAAATTCAAAGAGTATGAGTACACAGTTACTTCAATTGAAAATAAAGACAATAGACGGTAAAGAAGATTAAAATAAGTGGATTAAATAATTTGTAATATAGTAATACGTACATATTGCTACATCGAATAAGAAACCGAAGTTGTTAGAAAAGTTACCGTTTTCAAATTGAAACGCGTATTATACAATACGAACGAATTTCTCCTTCTATCGACTTGTTTTACTTTACTCTACTTTAATACCGTCTTATTTCAATAATACATTAAGATCTATTTAATTTAGTTGTCGTATATTCCACGATCTCGATACGGTGTATGTGTGTGCGCGCGCGCGTGTATCACTACGTAACGAGATTTAAATCAGGGGTAGAACGCGATAAATAAACGTGATATAATTAAAAGTTTCTTCTCGTTCGCTCGATTCCATCGCCCATTTCTCTCTCTCTCTCTCTCTTTCTCTTTCTCTTTGTCTCACTATTTATATTTCTTCGCGTCTCCCCCACCCCTCACCACGCCCACTTCGAGCAGAAAACTCGTTCGTAAACTCCGTAAAGAAGAAAGGACAATGTTTCTTTTCTTTTTTCTTCGAAATTCGAATCGAAACGACGACTTTATTAAAGCTTATTAAAAACAAAGAAAAAAAGAAAACTAATTAAATCTCGCACGTGTAATTTGTAATGCGACGTAATGGATGGACCGTGGATTCGTACTGTTAATCGTTTTTTTCGCGAAAGTTAAACGAATCGATTCGTAAAATCGATTGAATCGGCCTTGATCGTTATACACGTTACGATTACTCGTAAATCGAAGGAGGCGGAGGGGGGGGAGAGAGTGGAAACGAAAAAAAATAAATGAAAAGAAAGAAAGAAAAAAAAAGAACAAAAGAATTGAATTTCCATTCCTATGATCGATCGATGATCATACCAACGTGCGTATTTATATGTACATTATAATTACGTTTGCGTCCATACATATGCATATCGTTACGTACGTGTGTACGAGCAAACGAACGAGCGAACGAGCGAGCGAACGAGCGTGTGTGTTGTGTGTGTGTGTATGCGTCAAGGGATGAATATCGACGAAACGAACGATAGATATCTTTTTAATATACGCCCTTCTTTCGGAATAGAAAATGTTTCGAAGGTTTACAAAAGGATCCAGGTCAGGTCAGCTGCTGGATCATCATCGTCGTCGTCGTCGTCGTCGTCGTCGTCGTCGTGTTTCCCGTTGACAACACGTTTCGGCCCGACCAAGTTCACTCGTTATATTCCTTTCGCGGTGATCAAAGATCATGACTCGGTAGATTCATGTCGTTGTGCAATCAATCATCCCGACAAAGCTTTGAAAATTTTCAACAAGGATACGAAAGTTAGAGAGAGAGTGAGAGAAAGAGAAAGAGAGAGAGAGAGAGAGAGAGAGAGAGAGAGAGAGATTGTTGAAGGGAAAAAGGATAAAAGATGAGGAAGATGAGGAGGAGGAGAAGGAAATTTGAGGGATAGAATGAAAGAAAGAAATGAGGTAGTTTTTGATATATATATTTATATATATATATATATATATATATATATATATATATATATATATATACATTTATATATATATATACACATATATATAACCGAGGAGATAGGGCGATGCATTATTCCGTAATAACTCCAAATACGTTCGATAGTTATGGCGGCTGAAATCTTTTGTAATCTCGAATCAAAATGTAAGTGGATATGTTACCCGTGGTAATTCGACCGAATTGCGATTTAAATTCCATTGGAAAAGAGGAATATTCCTCGTGATATATATGTGTGTGTGTGTGTGTGTGTGTGTGTTGGGGACGACCGAGAGATAGGAGAAGAAAGAGAGGTCTGTGATCTTGACCGGAAGAAACTCGTCGTAGAACGGGAGTATATTTTCAAGAGTATACTTCAAACGTGATTGGTACTCTCGGACGATGAATTCCGTGGCAATTTTATGGAAGATGGATTCTCTCCCTCTCTCTCTCTCTTTTTCTCTTTTTCTTTCCATCTCTCTATCTTTTTCATCTCTTATCATTTCTCATCTTTTCCTTTCTATCTATCTCTAATATCGTCGATATTATTCTCTCTTTCTCTTTATCTCCGTATTATTGGCCGCGTACGATCTTCCTCATTCACCCGTAGCAAAGAATTTAATTAGAATCTCTTGTTTCGCGTGTTCCAGATTATTTCAATAACGTTTTAATCTTAAAAAAATTATAATTATTAATATAATTATAATTAAATTTAAATTAACGAAGAATACGAGTTAATAATTACAATCGTATCTTCCTGCAACGTTTATTAAATGCCAGACGGATTTTTATTTATCCCGTAGTAAATAAATACTTACTTTCTCTCTCTCTCTCTCTCTCTCTCTCTCTCTGTGTTACTTCGTTCATTTTTATTCCATCTCAATGTATTTCACGTGATACAGTCGGGAGCAACAATGGGAAAGAGGCACGAGAGACGAGGTGGTGGAGTTTATGGTGTGGGTGTGGGAAGGTGGGAAGGGGAAGATGATGGAAGGAGGAGAAGCGAAAGCAGGGTGGATGGTGAGTAGGGATGGCAACGAAGAAAATCAGATAACACTATCGGGGGCACTGGAGGATTTACGAGACTCGCACCACCGCCACCACTCCCTTCTTCGTTTTGTTAGTTCACGAGAATGAAGTTAACTCTAGATTCACATCTTACGAATTTAGAAAAGGTACCCGGGTTATAAATAGGGGATGATTCTCCCACGAGAGCAAAAGGGGGAGATAGACCGATCGATGTCCCTGAAAAGAAGAAGAAGAAGAAAAAAAAATAGAAAAAGAAGCGGGATACCGCGTTTATGTATGTTGTACGTACATAAAATTTATTATTACATAGATGCGTGCAAAAAGGAATTCCAATTTTTCTACGGAGCAAACGACGGGGAGATTTTTATTATCGATACGTCCAAGGAGTTGGTTGTCCGTTGTGATACGAGGGAGTATCGTAACGGCGACGAGGGCGCTGTGCTTGGGGGATGGGGGCGGAAAAATTTCATTTCTTTTTCCTTCCTTCTTTCTTTTTTTTTTTTTTCTTTTTTAATTGCATCCCCTTACTGCGACACGTTGATAATAACAAGCGCGCGTACTCGATAGGTGCTAGTTAAATGAATTCATCGATATATTTCATAACTTTCATTTATTTTGCTTTTTTCATCCATCCTGATTCCCTTTGTTCTCTTCCGTTCCTTTTCTTCTCTCCTCTTTCCGTTCCCTTTTTCTCTTCTTCAATATACATCGATCAATCCGTTCGAGATAATTTTCCGTTTATTAATGGCAAACCTCACTCTCTCTTTCTCTCTCTCTCTCTCTCTTTGTAATATCTCATCATCCTTTATTAACGTTTAAACCGAATACCTCGTAATTTGTTCTCGATCTATCGAAGTACGGCAAAGAAACTAGTATCTCGTTGATAGTTCGCGAATAAAAGAGGGGAGAAAACATGATAGGCCGAGATTTTTCAATCAACGTTCCTACCTAAAAGAGAGAGAAAGAGAGATAGAGATAGATAGATAGATGGATGGATAGATAGAAAGAGAGAGAGAGAGAGAGAGAGAGAGAGAGAGAGAGAGAGAGAGAGAGAGAGTTTCATCTCAATAATTACCCGAACGCAGAGTACCGAGGAACGCGTTCGCGTAGTTATTCCTGTGCGCCCTGTGATTAAAGTTAAAATTGTCGTCGGTGTTGGTAGCATTCAAGACCATTTCGTGCTTCTTTCTCATCAAGATGATATAGGAGAGTCTTTGCTTAAGTGAAAGAGAGAGAAAGAGAGAGAGAGAGAAACATCGCGAGGCAACTTCGAATACGGACTCGAGCACTCAGCCAACCAAGTTCCTTCTTCTTCTTCTTCTTCTTCCTTCTTTTTTCTTTTTCCTTTTCTTTTTTTTGCCCGTTTCGTGCGCATCCTTTCGTCCCTTTGAAAGACGAGTAAGTCGACATTTCGATGAAATTGCATTTTCATTGGAAAATCGGTTCGCATCCGTTCCATATTCGAAGGTTACGAATGGTCAAACGGAATAGTCGTTTTCTTTCTTTCTTTCTTTCTTTCCTTTTTTAACTTCCCCGCCCTTCCCCGCCCCCTATTTAATTAATTCTCTGTTCATCGACCATTTTTTTTCTTTTTTTTTTGTTACGAGCGGAAAACGCGCGACAGATATTCCATTGTTCGTCCAATCGGAAAGAAATATTTTCGGACACCTTTCATAATTGCGATAACCATAAACGATTAACTAAACAAACGTGTGTGTGTATATATATATATATATATATATATATATATATATATATATATATATATATTTATATATATATGTGTGTGTGTGTGTGTGTGTGTGCATACACAAAGGGTATAAAAATGCGGGCGCTATCAAACACGGAGGAAAGGTCAACAATGAAATAAATATTGTCAAAAATAAAAGCTGACTGCACTCCCGCCTCTCCACCCCCGTCATCACTCATCTCGTTAATTTCGTAACAATCGAATCGGGGTAGCATACGATCGAACTCAATTTCACAAATTCGGATTATATGCAATTTTCATTATAACATCATTTGTCTCCTTTGACGTCAATCAATACCTTTCCACGGTATATTACTCGCACTTCTCGTATTTATTTATTTATTTATTTTTTTGTTATTTACGTGCGCCGTTCGATCGATATTTTAAACGTAATTACACACCGAAGATGCTCGCATAAAACTATATAATTTCCCGTTACGTATCATATAAATTACGTTTAAAATAGAACGCCATTAATGGTTCCTATTTTGGATTAGGCTCCTTCGTGATATTTTTTTTTCTCCTAACCCCAGGGATGACGGTCCGAACGCGTTCGTATTTTTAGATCCTAAAAGGTGGTGATCGAACACTAAGTAACTATAAATTTCGTTTACTTAGGGCCGATCATTCGAGGAGTATTAAATAATAAAATGGGACATGGGAGAGAAGTTGGGCGACCTTTTTCTTTTTCTTTTTTTTTTTTTTTACAACGTCAAGCCTACGAACGATATATCGACGGCGACCAACTATACGGATTTAAATTGCTCGGAAATTCATTCCATCCCTGCTCCCGCCACCCATCCACTCGTCACTCGAAAAAAGAGTAAAAATTCTCAATGCAATTTGCAATATTTCGTAGCGTTAAGCGATATCACGTTCGCAAATCGTGAAAGTCGTTGAACTATGAATGGCATGGAGACAAAAGATAAAAAAAAAATCAAACAAAAAATTAGTTCGTCCAATTCGAGAAGAATTAATTAAAAACTTTTTCCCGGACGCTTGACCTGCACAAAAAAAAATATGTTCACCCCATACGATGGCGGTTCTCCTCCTCCTCCTCGTTTCACGTTTCGAACGGATCTGTAAAAATTCACGAAAAAATTTTTTTCCCCAGATAGAAAAAACGAGATATCTCGTTCCCTTTCTCTCTCTCTCTCTCTCTCTCTCTCTCTCTCTTTTGAAATAAACGAGATTACTCGTGCAACCGTATACGTACATATGATGAAACAGAGAGAGAATGATAGAGGGTGAGAAAGAGAGAGAAAGAGAGAGAAGAGGTAACTAACATTTAAAAATATTCGTTTTCTGTTTCAGATGTTCGCAGGCAAAGGTGAACTATCGGGAGAAGGAAAAGCAGGTGTTGGACAACATCTTAGGACCTGGAAGATACGACGCGCGTATTCGGCCCAGCGGGGAAAATGGAACAGGTGAATATAGAGTATCTCCATTTATACACAAACACTTTCCTTTTTCTCTATATAATATAAATAAATATATATATATATGTATAAATAAATAAATAAATAAATATTTGTATATATATATATATATTTATATCTCGAAAAGTATAGTATTATAATACCGACTTACACAGCGATTTACCGTGAACGTATGCATCGATAGTGCAGTAGCGCCGGCACAGGAATGCAAACTCTCAACGAGGAAATAATAATAATAAAAAAAAAAAAAAAAAAAAAATAAAAAGAAAGCATGCACGGATTTCGATCACGAGATAAAATACGATATTAATAACGAGAACGGAGAACGCCGATTGGAGCGAGAGAGCTGAATGACGAAAGTGCGACGAGGATAAGGAGGAATGCGAAAAAATAAAAAGAAAAAGAAAAAACCACGGAAAAAGAGAGAAACGCAAGAAGGAAGAAACGACGAAACGAGAGGAAAAAAAAAAGATAAGAAATGGAGAACGCGATGACGCGACAAAGAGTGAAACGATGGAGCAATACGACGCTAGAGAAAAAAAAAAAACGAAAAAGAAAACGAAAAAAGAACCCCGTGAACCCCCATAGCTCCTGTTTTACCCTCGCACACTCCCGTTCGCACCAGATCCAGACGTACGTAATGTATTCAAACTCGTATGAATATTACGCGTGGTAAACATTTTTCGAATTTTTCCCCTATACGAAACGGGATTTTGAAAGAGGTATCCCATTTCTATGGGATGATGAACATTTTTAAAGAAGACTTTTTGGATATATATTGGGCGGCGCAATTTCACGAGTACACCCGACGATACTTTCGTATAAGTTCAAAGGAAACTTTACATCCTTTATCGTAACTGGTCCACAACAACCCTCCAACCCTTCAATCCCTTTCCATCTACCCCAGCCCAATCCTTTTAAACCTTGTCCACATCCTGTCCACACCTCTTTCTCTCTTTCTCTCTCTCTCTCTCTCCCTTTATCTCTCTATCTATCGTATTAAACATTCTAGATTTCGTGTAAAGCGGGCTTTTACGGGAGATAGGGCTTAAACGGAAAGAAGAAAGAAGAAAAAAGGAAAAATACGGACGATGCACCGAAATGCATCGATAGAATCGTTTCTATTTTTATTTCTCTTCGAAGTGCCGATTTCTATTTTTTTCCTCTCTCTCCCTTTCTCTCTCTCTCTCTCTCTCTCTCTCTCTCTCTCTCTCTCTCTCTCTCTCTATTTTCGCTTTAGTTTCGATCTCCGAAATTCCTTTCTCATTTACCTATCTGAACCGTTCTATCTTTCTCTTTCTGTCCATTCAAAGGAAGAAAAAAAAAAGAAAGAAAAAAAGAAAAGGAAAAAAAAGATACTCTCAAAATCGCAACGAACTAAATTTTTCAATTGCGTTATCTATCGATACCTTTGATAAAATTCGTTACCCTTTTTTTTTCTCTCCTTTCCGAAATTCTTTGACGCTATTTATCGGGGATATCGTTCCGCGCAAAAATTTAATTTCTGACGTTAACGTAATTTTTTTCTCTCAAACTTTTTTGTATTCTTTTTCGTTCCCTCTCTCTCTCTCTCTCTCTTTCTCTCTCTTTTTCTCACTTTCTCTCTCACTTTCTTTTACGAAAAATCCATCATAAGGGTTTTACAACGTATATAACGTTTTTACACGCTTATCTCTACTAATATTCTCTCTCTAACGTTTATTATAATCGTCGACACGGTAATTACTTTCGCATCACTTTATCGTATATAACGATTATGACGTTTTAATTATCCGATAATCTTCTTATTTTCCTTTCTCTCTCTCTCTCTCTCTCTCTCTCTCTCTCTCTCTCTCTCTCTCTTCGCTGTTTTCGGTGTTTTCGTTTTATGTATAACACATACATACATCCGCTCTCTTTTAAACATTCATACAAATCCAACTGAGATAAACAAAAAAAAAAAAAAAAGAAAGAAAAAACAAAAAACGCGATTAAATCGAATTGAGTTCTCGATAATCTTCTCCCAGGTTTTTTTTTGTCATTCTCTATTTTTCGTCCGAACGAATTTTCAAAGTGAATTTTTTCCTCCAAAATTTTTATTTCTCCCTTCTATCTGGTCTCTTTTAGAAAAAAAAAGAAAAAAAAAAAAAAAGAAAAAAATGAATTCGATCCTTAACGTTCAAGAACTCTAGCCGTTTAAACTAAAAAATAGCGTCAGGGAAAGAAGGGTAGAAGAGGTGGGAAAAAGGGAAAGGGAAAAGGTAAAGGGGAAGGGGAAAGGAAAGGGATGGGAAGATAAGCGTTGTGAGAGATCGAAGTACTTTCTTCTTCTTCTTCTTCTTTTTCTTCTTCCTTTCCTTTTTCTGTTCCTTCGTTCTTTCTTTTTCTTTTTTTCCTGCTTTAGCTCAGTGATATCTTGAAGAGGCCTTATTTCTTGATAGGGAACAGGCGGTAGATGTATATATATATATATATATACATATATATATATATATATATATATATATATATATATATATGTATATATATATATATAACGGGTGTAGCTTGTACACGGCGGATGATGATGATGCACCAGAGGATTGAGGATTTTTCCGTGGAAAAAGATCGCGAGATCTCCGGATTTCGTATGCTTGGTCCTTTTCAAAGAAATATAACCTGGCGTGTATGTAGTAATACGAAACGTTATATACATTAATACATACGTACATATGTATAACGTCGATGCTTCCGCATCATTGTCGTGCCAAGCACAGAATGAATAGCTCTCTCTCTCTCTCTCTTCTTCGTAGCTGGTGACCATGACACATAAGACGCAAATAACACACAGAAAGAGAAAGAGAAAGAGAGAGAGAGAGAGAGAGAGAGAGAGAGTACGAGAAAGAAAGTGTAAGTTTGTGTTTGTGTGAGCGTACTGTATGCATGTATTTGTGTACGGGCAGAAGTGGGCGAGGGCGAATGGAGGGGAGATAGTGTGTACGTATTTAAGATAGTAAAAAAGTTCGTAATGACGCAACGTGTAAATTAGAATATATCTTGTCGTGAAGAAATCATTAAAAAAATTTCTTAATAACCGACGTATGTGTGTCTACCTGCCTGCTGTTTTCTTTGTACGTACGTATGTACGTATGTATGCATGAGTGTGTGTATGTTGTGTGTGTGTGTGTATGTATGTATGTATCGTGGAATTGTTAAAAAAAAAAATCCAGAGAATGAGGAAACATTCGAAGTGCGCGATATTAATGAAAGGAACTTTCATTAATTTCAAAGCGTCGTCGGCTTTACCGTGGTAGAAAGAAAACGAAAAAGAAAAAAAGAAAATAAAAAGATGAAGAGTAAGAATAAGAAGAAGAGGAAGAAGAAGTAAAAAAAATCTGATGTTAGTACTTTAGTTTGGACTCGCATTTTCTTTGCCCTCGTTCATTCATGTTTTTAGAATTTTCTTTTCATATCTTTTCCTTTTTTTTTTTTTTTAAATATATTTCTAGAAGGACATCCGATCGATTAGTTTTCCCCATTACTTTCGTAGTACTTATTATGTTAAGTCACTTTTACACGGACGAATTGCGAATGTAAATTATATTTTTCTTCTTCTTCATTTTCCTTTTCTTTTCTTTCTTTTTCTTTTTATTCTCCTTCTCTGTCGATATATTTCACAATGAATTTATCTCGAACGACAAATAAAATTTTAAATCGGTGTTAATTTGTTATTGAACATTGATACAATAAAAACGAGAGAGAAAGAGAGAGAGAGAGAGAGAGAGAGAGAGAGAGAGAGAGAGAAAGAGAAAGACGTGTGCTCCGCTACCTACGTATGCATGTGTGTGTGTGTATTTGCGTGCGTGCGTGAGAAAGAGAGAGAAAGAATTGAGCGGATGAAGTGTATATCATACGAGAAAAAAAAATGATGAATCGTGCATATTTTATCCCGAGATGATTTACATTTATGTACATTGCAAATCGTTTATAAACAATCCACACGACACCCTTCTTGAGGGCTCGGAGATAAGGGTTGAGGAGTGGGGTGGGTGGGAGTGGAGGGGTAGGGATCGAAAAGGAGAAGAGCTTGTTCTAACTGAAGAGTCATCGCAATTTGTTTATCCTCGCGCGTCCTATGACGAGGACGACGATGACGACGACGAAATTGCGCCGCCTAACGCGTTTGAAGTATCGATTCGATCCTACAATCGATCTATGCCAAATTCATTCGGTTTGATATCATAAATAGGGATTTAAATATCTATTGGATCTACGTATGAATTTATACGTACGTACATATTTGGATATTACATAGGATTTATTCTATTTTTCGTGGTTAAGAGTAAATCGACGAAACTTTTGTTTATAACTCGAGTTCTATGAAATTAATCGAGACAACAGCAGGCTTTATTATCATCCTTCTATCGTTTCTCTTTCTCTTTCTCTTTCTCTCTCTCTCTCTCTCTCTCTCTCTCTCTCTCTCTACTTTCTCTCTTCTTCTTCTTCTTCTTATTCTTATACTTCTTCATTTTTTTTCCTTTCTTTTTGTACGACTTTACTTACTGTTCTCTCATCTCTCTATATACTGTACACACACATATATATAAATATTTTTTCTTCTTCTTCTTCTTCTTCTTCTCGTTGTTGGTTTATCTCCGTTCAATTAATTATTAATTCTACAAAACTTCCAATTTTTTTTTTTTCTGTGTATTCCCCGTAACCCCAAGACCAGTTATGATAGCACGAGAAAACTCGACGAACGTCAAATATATTATAATATATGTTTCTAATATTTTCTATGTTGAGTATATGTACGAGTCAGATCTCTCAAATTCATGCACATCGGCACGCCTTATTTATTCCCCCCCCTGACTTCCACTTCTCCCCCCTTCCTGTTTACCCCCATCCTTTGCGTTGTCATCGATAAATTTTCAAAAACCCATTGACGGCATTTATTACATACGCACATAAGTTTCTTCGTTGAACGAATGAGAAGATCATCTTGAAGGAAGGATCGTCCAAAAAGAAAAAGAAAAAGAAAAAAAGAAATAAAAACAAAAACATAAAGAAATAAGAAAAGAAGTATGTGAACGAATGGAAGAGAAATAAGTAAAATAAGAAAAAGAAAAAACGAGGAACATAATAATAATAATAATAATAATAATACCAGTTCGTTCGAATCATACGATAGAACGATAATGTAGAATAAATGCGACAATTATAATTAATCTTCAGTTCATATTCAAATCGAAATTTAATCTTTCAGTGGTTCCCGCTCGCATCGTATATCTAACTCGAGAAAATTATCATTCTTTTACTATCTTTTTTTTTCTTTTTTTTTTTTTTTTGAACACATTTAACTTAAGCACATTTTGACCTTAGCACATACTGCTATCTTTCTCGCAAGAACGTATATATATATATATATATATATATCTATACATACATATATATATATATATACATATATATATATATATATATACATAGGTACGACCATCAAAGTTAAGTTTAATGAACATCATCGTAACTAACAACATTACGATGATCAATGACGATCATCCACTCTCTGCTATCCCACTTTCGTAAGGGCTGCCCCCGTTTTCTGTTTTCATTTTTCTTTTCTCTTCGTTTTTTTTTTTCTTCTTCTTCTACTACTACTTTATTTTCCTTTCTTCATATCTTACTTTCTTTTTTTATTCATTAGCATTTCATTTTCATAATTTGTTGGTCGCCTGTCAAATTCTAGAATACTAGGTCATAACATACACCATCCTACCACCCCTGTCCTTGACACCGTTTAGGTATTACTTCAACTTGTACGTACGTACCGAGAGAGCGGTACTTTCGCGTCGCATCTTTCCTCTTACTAAATTCCATGCCTCGTTAACTTACCCCGTTGATCTTTTAATTTTCATATATAATTTCCTCTTTTGATATTCCTCACTCTCACTCCTTTCTCCTCTTTTTTTACATTTCTCTCTCTTCTTTTATTTTCTTCTCCTTTCTTTACTTCTCTCTCTCTTTTCTTTTTTTTTTTTACTTTACTTAACCTTACCTTACCTTACCTTACCTTACACTTCACTTTTTACCTTACCTTCCTTGTTTTCGTTTCGTTCCATCCATTAAAAAAAAAAAAAGAAAAAAAAAAGAGAAAAAACAAATATCTTCCATCACTTCAAACAGACGAACGAAAGCATATCGAGTGTCGCGTGCATATACAACGTGTGCTTCGGTTGTTTTCTTTTCTTTTTTTTTGTCTTTTTTTTCGTCTAATGGGGCTAGCTACTCTTTATCATAAAAACAATTTCAATTTCGTTATTTCTTTTTTTTTTCCAACGTCGTTCTTCTTCTACTTATTCTTCTTTTCTTTTTTTTATTTTTTTTTTTTTTTATTTCATACGATCGATAACGACATGTCCGACGATTAACTCGTTCACCCTTAATCCCCTAGTTGACCTTATTCACTGATCTCACTTTGTCTTCGAGGCAACCAACGAAATGCGTCATTTTCTTCTTCCTTATTCATTCATTCGTTAATTTATTTATTTATTTATTTATTATTTGCTTTTTCTTCCTTTTTCTCTTAAACTCGTTGGAACGAGAACCATATAAGTTACGGAGAAGTGATTTTAATCAACTAGATTTATATTACAGTGAACAGACACGAGTCTCAGGTAACGATCATTTAGAAATATTTTCTGAAAGCTTTAAACGCTGTTTTGCCAAATATGTGTATATATTGGCGTAAATGTATATATACACCAAATGTATATATATATAAAATACACATATAGCGATCGTTAGTCTCGATCGAAAATTATCTATTATTAAATTACCATAAGTTCTTGCATGTAACCTACCTACGTATAATATGATTCGGTGCAGACCACCCCGACCACCCCGACCACCCAGACACACCCCCCCAGTCGACCACCGACCACCGACCAAAGAACCCTTTTAAACTAACTCAATTACGAGCATAGGAAAGACACGATAATAGTCGAGAGAACATTAGTTAGTACCTTCGAATCACTATCTTATCAATAGTTCATTTTCTCTGTCACGTAGAAACCGATTGTTTACGTTTAATATACAAACCGTGTGATCGATCGATAACGTTTAAGCGACTACAAAAAAAAAAACCAAGCGATTGTACCTTATGACATGATATTGATCGTTCGATGATGATAAATAACATCGCGAGTAATTTTTATATTACTCCGTATAATAATCGATTTATGAAAATCGAAAAATATATTAAAAGGAGGAAATTTCAAAGGAGAAAAAAATCCGCACGAAAACGAAAAAGAAAGAAAGAAACTCCGAAGGATCGTAGTGTACAAACTTTCGTAGTGTATTGACTTTCGTCTCTTGCTAATGCACGACGCTACGAGTATATACATATGTATATATATATATATATATATATATATATATATATATATATATATGTATATCAACTACCAATTAATTCGTTCATTACACGTTTGATATGTCGTTGGCCATTACCGCCGAACGAACAATGATTCGTCGTATTTGGCTCGAGGTGTGTGTAATTCTATTTTTTTTTCTTCTTTTCTCTTTTTATGAGAATTCCACGTCGCGTTATTTTCGCTTTCACGTTGTTATTTTTTCTTTTTATTATTTTTTCTTTTAACAATGAGACGAAGTCCCCAGCCAATCCTCTTAATCAGACGCTGGCCTGTAGATTTATTATATAATAAAAAATAAACGAGATATAAGTATCGCACGTACATAACATTATCCGTTACGTTCCGACGGATAATTATTAAGGATTGATATCAATCAATGGGAGAGTTATGGGGAATAATATGAAAAATCGATCCCGATCACGATCACGAAGACACTTATAGTTTTTTTTAATTTTTTTTTACTTTCTTCTTGCGAATGTATGTTTGCATTGCGGCATACACGCAGATGGGTGTACGGTATATATATATTTATTATCCCTGCCCACTCCATCCCATCACTCAGACCCCCCAACCCCCATATACATATTAGAACGTGATAATGCATAAGTTAACGACGTTACAGTGGTACATCGTGCATATATGCACTCGAATAATCACGATATTAATTGTCAAGATAAAGAGGGTTGTTGTTGTTCAAAGCCGATCTGAATTTAACATAAAGTCTTGTCATCGATAAATTTGCCAGTATAACTTTTTTTTTTTATTCTTTAACTCTTTGGGATTAGGTGGGTTTAAGAATTGTCCCTACCACATCTGCTTGGCTCTTTATGCACAGTTGGGGAGGGGATATATATATATACATATATTATAAAGCATCTCGAAAAGTTGAAGTTATTCATAGTCATAATACATATACATATAAAGAATGGAAAACGAAATTTATATTTAAACAAAACTCAAGGCAACTCGGGCTTTTCATTTTCTATTAAGATCGTGTGCCTCAAAGAAGAGCTTATGGAACATTCTTTTTTTCTGTCTACCGATCTTGCCTAGCTATTATCTTATATGCATGCACTTAATTACGTATATGCAACTAGCTAAGAGAACACTCACGCGCACATAAAAGTAAACATATATATGCGTGTGTGTGCGCGCGTGTGCGTCTATAATTTAATTAGGAAAAGAAAGTAGACAGACGAACGATTTTCGAAAAAAAAGAAAAAAACTGAGGGATCTCTACGATGCTCTCTTCGCCATTTGTTATAAAAAATCGTAATTTCCCGTAACCCCGTACATTCTCATTCTCTTTTCCATTTCCCGATCGAGGAAATTTTTCTTGATAGAACGTCGAATGTCTTCGCGATCTATAAAAGGTCGCCGTTCCCCCTTTTATCACGACGTTCCAATTCCAACGATACCGGATTCCTACCGACGACGATTCACGATTCAACCGATTCCGATTCGTTCGATCGAGATTTTAAAACGGGAAATAGAAGTTCTCAATTGCTACGATCTAACGCACCGATATTTACGCACACATCATTAACGAACGTGAACGGGAATTCGCCAAAGAGCATCATATTCATATTCGTTCGTTCACTTCGAATCTATTTTCCAATTCCTTCCTTCCTCTCTCTCTCTCTCTCTCTCTCTCTCTCCCTCTTTCTGTATTTTTTTTCTTGTTTTTTTTTTTTCAATAATTCCTACAAAAACCTCACGTCGAAGTTATCCACAATTCTCAGTGCGAGAAATGGAACAAATTTCTAGCTCGTTTTCACGTGGAGCTAGAGAGATAGAGGGTGAGGGACGGAATACGAGAGATAGAGATAGAGAAGGGGGGGGGGAGGCAGCCTCTCCTTTCTTTTTTCTTCCACTCATTCTTCCAGCCCTTCTCTTTCCTCTCCTCTCCTCTTCTTTTCTTCTCTTTTTTCTCCTCTTCTTCTCTCTCTCTCTCTCTCTCTCTCTCTCTTAACAAGAAGGAGAGGAGCACTTTATACGACCCCTCGTAATCCTAGTCTTACGTGTACCGTGCCGTAGATAGGGTTTGTGCGAAAAGAACATCAAACGCTCTTTCAGAAAATTGCGAGGCTAAATCTCGAGGGAGTCATGAGGGTAGAGAGAGAGAGAGAGAGAGAGAGAGAGAGAGAGAGAGAGAGAGCTTCATGGTTACCACCTTATCTGTGTATCAATGCAATGAAGTCGCCGCTCCTTACTTAAGGCCCTTCGCTTTTCGCGATTATATCATTTATTATCTTGGACGACGATCTTTTTTGGCATGGCGCGACCGCTGCATAGAACCACGAATCGGGATTGAGCTTTGAGAAAGGAAGAAGAGAGAGAGAGAGAGAAGGAAAAGGAAAAAAAGAAGAAGACGAGAGAGAGAGATAGATAGAGAGAGAGAGAGAGAGAGAGAGAGAGAGAGACAAGTGCATTAGACGGATCTATCCCAACGACGTTAAGATCGATCTTTCTCTATCGCGATGAAATGTTCATTTTACGTATCCCACGTTCGTTTAAACGTGGACGCATTTAAAATTTCCTCGTGCTTCGACCATATACAGAAGATTCTTACGTTCGTTCAATTCGATTTACTATTCGAATTACTATTTCGTTCGATTTCATGTACATATATTATCACGTCTGATCTTTGGTCTCTTTTATTTTTCTCATTTTTTATCAGCGCAGCTGATCTGTAAAAGTAAAAAAGAATCGCGTCTCGTTCGCGTAATTATATATATATATATATATATATATATATATATATATATATATATATATATGTATGTATGTATTGCATATATATTGCAATAAATATTGCAATATAGATACATATATACGTCATATATGTACTTGTATAACGGAGATAGATCGAGCTAGAAATAAGAGGAGGAAAATAAAAAAAAGAAACAGAAAAAAAATAGAAAAAGCGGGGAAAAAATAAACGAAAGAAAAAGAAAAATAGAACGGACGAGGACGCGCATAATGTTTGTAGAACTTTGTTTACCTAATATAGTCCGAACGTGTGCCCCGGATTTATATATATCTTACGTATAAATTTACGATACAAAGATACGTACATACGTACGTACGTAAGTACGTGCAATACAACGCATACGTCGATGCGTTCGTACAGAAAAACATAACAAAAATCCTACATACATACATTTATACGTACATACATACAAACAATGAATAAATAAACATACATACGTACATAAATAAAGATTATACAAGCTTACAATAAATAATTATTGTGTCTGTGTGTATCACTTCGTCCCTTGGAGGGATTTTGCAAAACCCCTTTAGGTCGAATGAAACACAACGTGAAATGTACATACATACATACATACAAAGATACATAAATACATACATACATACGTACGTACGTACGTACCATACGTACGGTGGTTTATGAGAAATGACGTAAAAGTAGAAAGATCGTTTTATAAAGCATTAGGCAACGTGCCAAATGCGATATGAAAGGCAAAGGTCTTATACTCTCTCGACCTTTACCGTCCGTTTATATTTCGTAAATATTTCAAAAAGGTTGGGAGAGTTCTCCGGGGGTTTGCTCCGTTTCCCTTTCTGTCTCTCTCTCTCTCTGTCTGTCCATCTCTCTCTCTCTCTCTCTCTCTCTCTCTCTCTCTCTCTGTCTGTCCATCTCTCTCTCTCTCTCTCTTTGCCTTCCTTTTACGAACCTTAAAACGTGTAAGGGTTCATGTTTCCCTTAATCCGTCGTCCTCCCTCCGTACATTTTCATTCATATTCCAGTAATCCCTTTAAATAGACGAAGAACAAATGAACGAAGCAGAGAAACGAATAAAGAAAAAGAAAAAATAGATACTCTTCGCGTCATAATCGACGCTTGTTATCGACAATTGGCAATTAAAAATTAATTCGCTTCGAGACGAACGGAAGACATTGGAACGTTCGAACTAGAACGCGTTCTGATAGATTATTACGTATAAACCTAATCTCCCGCTCTCGCTCCAACTTCCCCCCTCCCCCCGTTCACCCAAAAGAAAGGAAACCTAAGGGGAAAAAGATCGAAAAAATCCCCCCAAAAATTCCGTCGGTATCAAACTTTCGATTGACGTCTTTCTACAACCTACTTAACTAAGTAAGTAAGTAAACTAAGTAAGTTACTTACTTACGTACGTATCACTCTTTTGACGTTTGAATGTCGACGGGTGAAAGAAAAAAATTAAAAAAAAAAAAAAAAAGTAAAAAAAAGAGAAAATCGTACGAAGGAATCGGGCGGAATTATTATTATTATTCGTCGTTGAATTAATGGGCACGCTTTAGATTGTCATACGGGGAAATCGTGAAATTGGAACAAGCAGACAGGCTTCTTCCCCTTTTAATTTTGCCCTACGAACCGTTGAAATTAGGCTAAAGTCGACATGAAAGGAACTACGAACGCGTTATCCATCTTACATATCTACAAACATTATAGCCTTTGGGTATAGACACACGCATATATATATACATATACAAATATATATATATATATATATATATATATATATGTGTATATGTATGTATGTATGTATGTATGTATATATAGAGGGTAATTGATACCGTTAGACATTATACACCGTGTCGTATTTCCGTTCCACAATTGTTACGATTAACTTCCCTGATCGGTTTGTTTATTGTTTCCCGCATTAATAATATTTCACTGATGATCTGTGATTTGTTTATCATCGATAATCATCGACTTCGACGTTTGTCGAAGTATTTCAACAAATAGTCGTTATAACTCTTATGTACTCTAAATACGTTCGTACGTACGTACGTTCGTGCGTGCGTGCGTGATTATGTAAATAAGTAAATAAGTAAGTATGTCCGATCGATTATCGCGCGACGTCGTCTCCTCCACGTTTTTCCGGTCGTTGGATCGAATTTCCCCGATTTTTTTTTCTAATCTTTTTTTTTTTCTTTTCTTTTGCCCTCCAATTTTCTTCTTCTCTCGAAAGTTCATTGAGCGATCTCGTCGTTCGGAAAAAAACGGATGCAAGAGGAAGAGCAGATGGAGGAGGAGGAGGAAGACGAAGAAGAAGAAAAGGAAAAAATAATAATAATAATAATGACAATAATAATAATAATAATAATAATAATAATAATAATAATAAAACATAAATCTCGTACTTTTTTACTCGACCACCGATTAGATCGTGCGACGGAGTCCATTTGTCAACGTGACCTCGGGCGTTAATAATATTTGTTAACGTTAAATAACAGGAAGAAGAGGTGGGGGAAGAAGAAGAAGAGAAAAAAGTAAAAAAAAAGAAAAAGATGAAAAAGAAGAGGGAGAAGGGAAGGAAGTCGAATAAATTTGTATCGTCGATTGACGAGTGTGAACGTCGATCGTGAGATATTAAGAAGACTACGACTACGACGATTACGATGACTACGATGACTACGATGACTACGATGACTACGACTATCATGACAAGGACGATAATGATGACATTTTTTCTTTCTTCTTTTTTTTTTGTCAAACCTTCGACTCGTAATTCGTCGATCGTGCTTTTGGATTAGCAAATAGAACGGAACACTCGACTAAATTTTTCATCGTCATGATTTCGTGGCGCGGCAGGTTCTCTATGCGATGGAAAGAGAAGATGGAGGAGTAGGAGGAGGAGGAGGAAGAGGAAAAGGCGAGGAGAAAAAAAGAAGGAAGGTGAAAGGTTTTTTTTTCTCTATCTTTTTAATTAATTTCGAATCCAATGGGTTAATCCGCCGATACGAGATTCCAAGTACTACTCGTGATATCTACGTCATTCGTGTCCCCTTATGACCGCCTAACCCGTTTTTTTCTCTTTCTTTTTTTATATAGAAACGCAAAGGGGTGGATTTGGTTATGGCGGGTCACGTAAAAGCGAAAAATAAAAGAGAGAGGTGAAAAAATAAAAAGCCTGGAATCCTTGTATGTGTGTGTGTGAGTGTGTGTACTTATATACTGAACAATTCTGACGAAGGACAGTTCAAAAATTGAGTTTTTATTTATTTTTATTTATTTATTCTTTTTTTTTTCCTTTGGTATACGGTATCGTATACACGATTACGACGGCCACACGTCAACTCGTATGGATACAAGGTATATAATATATATGTATATATATATATATATATATATATATATATATATATATATATATATATATACGTATGTATATAGATATGTATGTTTATTCTCTTCTCTCTCTCTCTCTCTCTCTCTCTCTCTCTCTTTCTCTCTCTCTCTCTCTCTCTCTCTCTTTTTCTTTCTTTTTTTCCCTTTGATTTTCTTTTTATCCGAGGCACACTTTTCAAGGCGTTTCTACTTGCCGCTTATAAAAACGAGAAATAAAAAAAAAGAAGGAGAAAAAAAATTATACAAAACAAAGAAAAATAATAAAAGCCACTGAGAGAACTCTACGCCATTTATTCTTTTTTTTTGTCCGTCAGTCTATATATATATATATATATGCGTGTGTATATAAACGTAGATATTTTGTACGTTTATAAAAAAAAAAGAGAGATTTTACGTGCGTATTTTTAATAGTAAAAAGAAAGAAAGAAAGAAAAAAAGAAAGACAGAAAGAAAGGAAGAAAGGTAGAAAGAAAGGAAGATAGAAAGAAAGAAAGAAAAAAAAAGGAGGGAAGAAGAGTGGGGGGAGCAGTGAAAGGGAAGAGTAGGGGAAGGAAGGAACAGGGAGATAGAAAGATTTTTGATAATCGTTCGCACAAGGAATTTCGTGAGCCGAGTAAAAGCAAGCATACAGGACTTTATGAGAGCCCGCGAACGAACAGAGAACGTAAGAGAACTTCAACAAACAAACGAACGAACAAACGAACGAACGAACAATCATACAAACGAAATAACTAACTAACCAACTAACCATCTGTCTAACTAAAATCCCAAAAAAAGAAATAGAAAAACATCCAAAAGTAGAGTATGATATTGATTGAAGGTACAGCCGATTAAACTAAAAGGGGGTGTGTTTTATTGTTTTTGCCCTTAGATGGGCCGGCCATTGTTCGGGTAAACCTGTTTGTGCGAAGCATTGCGACAATTAGTGACATCAAGATGGTAAGTATGCACTAGACCAATATTCAAAAAAAAAAAACCAAGCAAAAAAAACAAATCCTTAGAACAAACAGCGAGTCACCTTTTTTCAAAACCGTCCCACGAATCGTCGTAGTTCGTTTTGCAAACTCGAATAAGCAAACACAAACAGGCGGCGAGACCAGACGTAGAAAACAGGACGTACAAAAGTAAGAAATAACGAATACACACGCACACACACGAAGTAAAAAAAAAAAATGAAAGAAATAAATAGATAAAACGGAAAGCAACGAAGAGAGAAAAAAGAAATAACAATAATGATGATAACAACGACAATAATAAAAAGGGAAAAGTAACGAGAAAACCGTTGACTTTCTTTGTGCGGGTGTACTACCCTTTTCAATGTCCTCCATTTTATTTTTCTCTTCCCTTCCTGTTACTGATTTATTTATATATATATATATATATATATATATATATATGTATTTATTTATTTATTCATTTACTTGTTTGTTCATTTTTATTTTCCTTTCAATTCTTTTTCCCCCTTATTCGTTCGTTTATCTTTTTCCTTTTTTCATTTATTTATTGTCTCTTCCTTTCTTCTTTCTTTCTCGTTCCTTCAATTTCTTTTTTTCTCCCTCAACCAAACCCCCATCCCCCGCCCCCAACCCCGAAACTTCACTCGCTCTTCGCAAGACATTTTACCAACAACACGTAGTAGGCACGAGAAGAAGCAAAGCAAAAAAAGGAAAAGCATTACGTAGCAATATGTAGTAGGTTGTTTTTTACTTGGGGACGCCTACTTGGATACGCCTGTGACATCTCCAACTTCCGAAAAATAGTAAGCTATCCCTGCGGACCGAAATATTATATAGCTTTGCCCTTTTATAAAAACAGCTCCTCAGCGATTGCTGCTGCTGCTGCTGCTATCACCCCTTGCAACAATAACAAGACCTCTGCCTCTCTCTCTCTCTCTCTCTCTTTCCCCTTCTTTCTTTCTTTCTCTTTATAAATATTTTCGATACTTTCGTAGTATTTTCTTTGCGTTTTGTTGTTCGTCGTTACGTTTTTCCTCTTTCCTTTCTTTTTCTTCTTTCATTATTCTTCTTTTCTTTTTCTTTCTTTCTTTTTGTATTTTTTTTTAATAAACAAATGCACCACTAATTACTAGAGCGTTGCTACCATTAATATCACCAAACCAGACGCAACCCGGTATTACTACCGTTACTTTCACGAATTTATATGCGTAGATATTACTCATCCCGTTCTACGTTAGATTCCCCTACGATCGATAAATATAACCCTCGCAATACCCCCTACACCCCACACGAACACCCCGCGGCATCTTTATACCTCCGCCGCACCGAATAAAACCGTTTGACCCCTCTTCCGTTACTATTATTATTATTATTATTTGAAGTTTAGCATTATAGCATAGACGCAGGCATGTGGCGTTACAAGCTTATATAATATTACGTATATAGAGAAATATCATAACTATGTTATATTGCAGATATATTATATATATATACACATATATACATACATGGACATTTATATATATATATGTATGTATGTATTTATGTATATATATATATACACGCACATATTATAATATGTGTACCATATTTTCTGCCGCAACAAAAGGGGGAAAAAGGAAAAAAAATACGAACAAACATACGTAAGAAATATACATAGGTGATTAAAAACACGTTCGTACTTCCAGAGAGGAGAGAGAGAAAGAGAGAAAAAAAAGATACCAAGTACTCTTAAATATCTTTCTCCGCACATATTTATCCCGATGGGATAACAATTATCGTATCTTAATTTGACAGGAAGAATATATAATCTCTTCTTGATTTTCATTGACATGATTTGATTCTCTCTATTTATCCCACGATCGAAACTATCCCCAAAATTGAACATTCGCAAACATCGTTCCTTTTATCTTCCTCGTTAAATCGCATCCGTCGATCGTTTAATATTTGCCGAAGAAACGAATCGATCTACCTGATCGTTCGATCTATCTGATCGATCGATCGGACAGTAATCATAAATACAAAATTTCGCATCCAACGCCTCAAAAGTTTCGATGCAACAATTGTCGTCGTTATTGTCGCCGTCTCGATCGATCGATCGAAATCACTCTGCGATCTTTCAAATCGATATCGAACGTTCGTCGACATCTTATGAGATCGAACGTTCGTCGACATCTTAAGAGATCGAACGTTTCGTTGACCGATATCTTTGCGAGCCTTCGATTTAAGAGAGAGAGAGAGAAAGAGAGAGAGAGAGAGAGTGAGAGAGAGAGAGAGAGAGAGAGAGAGAAAGAAGAAGAAAAAAAATAAAGAACCACCCTCCCAAGGACTTTTCAAGGCCCTTTTTTTTATTTTTCTTTCCACGGCTTTTTGAACGAAAAGACCCCCGACGTTCCTCGAACCCCTCACTACCCCGGGGGCGCAAGCGACAGAGAACTTACTAAGGGTGAGCAACGAGCCACGAACGAGGAACAATACGCGCCCCCCGTATACAAGCTCGTACGTACGGTCTCTTCCTTGATCAGTTCCCCGTGAAATATCCGAACCGTTCTCCAACCGCAAAAATAAAACGGCAATCTATGATCATTCGTACGGAACGCTTTACCCATTCAACTCTTAACAACGATCACGGACTACACGCGGACGTAATATCATATCGTAATATTTAAAATCCCTCGAACGTTATTTAAACGTTACGTTAACGTAATATCGCCTGGATTATTGGCGTACTCGTTATAATATAATAAAATAATCACATTCACGATTAACCGAAACGATAATGACGCGGAAAAACGAAGGGACGAGATATAAAGGGAGAGTGTTGGGATGGGATAGGGCAGGGGGTAGGGGGTGAGAGCCACGGTATTTCGCTGGCTATTAAAGTTAATGAATAAGGAAAAGTACGGCAAGGTACGTGTTACGTTTAAGGATTATGAAAAATGTCCTTCTCTCGCTCCGACGATCATTTATTTCCGTGCTCTTTTTTCCGACCGGATATTAAGAAGAGAGAGAGAGAGAGAAAAAAGGAGGAAAAAAGAGAGAGAGAGAGAGATAAGGAAAAAAAGTACAACAGCGACCTTTGACAACGACAATTAACCCGACATTGTAAATACACAACTTTCTCTCTACTTGAGAGCGATGTCGTTTAATAACCGATACACACACACACACACACACACACATATTATATTAGAAGAATCTTAAAATTGGTTTAATAAACCGCCATTTTGATTTTCTTTTTCTTCTTTTTCTCTTTCTCTCTCTTTCTCTTTCTCTCTCTCTCTCTCTCTCTCTCTCTCTCTCATTTCACTTATTAGAGTTCTTCAGAATTCGTGCGAATGTGTCGGTTCGTTCTAACGAAATTTTTCAAAGAAAATTCGAAAAATGAAAAAGAGAAAAGCGAGACAAAAATAAGCAGAGGCAGAAGCATACGAAGAAGAAGAAGGAGGAGGAGGAATAGGAAAAAAGGAAGAAAGGGGAGAAAAGAAACAAGCGGGGAAAGAAAGGTGGGCGAGGGAAGCGGTAAAGAGAGGAGGAGGGAGGGAGGGAGGGTGAGGGGAAGAAACGTGAAAGAGAAACGTCGCGAAGCCGACACGCAGAAACGGCAAAAATGGAAGAAACGAAGCGCGCCAGTGTTACGCGTGCTCTTTCAAGAGTGGCGCCTTGATTTTCTTCGTGCTTTCGACGTTTTCGAACGCGAAAATTCATTTTCTTTCTTTCTCTCTCTCTCTCTCTCTCTTTCTTTCTCTCTCTTTCTCTCTCTCTCTTTTTCTCTCTCAGACGACGCCGTCGAGTATAAAGGGAACGAAGAAACGTACCATTTTTCTTCGTACGACTTCGACAGTCATTGTTAAAACTGTTCTTCGTTTCTTTCTTCCTCTTTTTCTTCTTCTTCTTCTTCTTCTTCTTCTTCTTCATACCCTCGTCCGACGAATCCCCAACCCATACACGATTTGTTCCATTCCGTGACGTTACCCTTTTGAAACGTCCGAACTTTCGACTTACTCGCGAAACTTTTGATCAAAAGAGAGAACTGAATATCATATCATATATATATATGTGTGTAGAAATTATATTAGGTTATAATTAATTAGATTTTGAGCTAGGAAGTTATATTCATTAATATAGGTTTATTAATGAAATATGTGCACAGGAACGGAAAAGTGTTAACTGAGTGAACGTCTTAAGGTTTCTCTCGACTGAATATTCTCGTATTACAAACAAAATGATATCTCATAGCGAGGAATCAACGAATTTACTCTAAAACAAAATATTATCCCAGAACGAAAAGGACACGCCTCCATAGAACTCTTGTTAAATAACCTTTTAGAAACTTCTCTGATATCACATTCGGCCATTCTGATATTTACATTCGACCCCGAATGTCTAGTTAAATCTTCAACATATCGTTTGATTCTTCTTTTTGGAAAGCTTCAAGCTGGTCATCATAATCTTCTTCATCCACTTTCACTTTGTCTTCTATCTTCTTCTTCTTACCCTTGTCCGACGAACCCCCAACCTCCGATTTGTCCCATTCCGTGACGTTACCCTTTTGAAACGTCCAAACTTTCGAATTACTCGCGAAACTTTTGATCAAAAGAGATAACTGTATATCATATCATATCATATCATTCATGCGAAAGATTAATAAGAAAAGAGAGATTGACAGATAGAGAGAGAGAGAGAGAGAGAGAGAGAGAGATCGTATTCATTACCACCCATATAAAAATCGGAATAATTCGAAATTGTAAAATATAAAAAATAATGTCAGCGGATTAGTGTTGGTAATCGCCGGAAAGTGGTTAAGAAGACGAAAAGAAAAAGAAAGGAAGAAAAAAAGCAGACTGAAAATGTTTTTGTAGATGAAAACTCTCGAATCGTCGTCGTCGTTTTCGTCGTCGTCATTTTCGTCGTCGTCGTCGTCGTCATCGTCGCCGTCGTCTTGAGCCGTCGTTCGGTAACTAGGTCGTATCCATTGACGCACGGTCGCTTATTCTCTCATTGGGAACGTAACCAACGTAGCCGGTTAAGCTCAGTCCTTATGCGTCTCTTCTATATGCATTTATGCTCGAGTGAGTGTGTATGTCTGTCTGTGTGTGTGTGTATGTGTACGTACGGATTTCTGAGATATAGAATTCCATAAAGTTTAATTTGCATACGATACACATTCCGTTTTGCGATGGTTTCACGGATATATACGTGTGAAGTAGACACATACATCTAAAGAAAAAAATAGAGAGAAAGTGAGATAGAGAGAAAGAGAGAGTGAGAGAGAGAGAGAGAGAGAGAGAGAGAGAGAGAAAGAGAGAGAAAGAAAGAGAGAGAGAGAGAACGTTATTCCGTCAAAGCGAAATATAGAGAGTTTAATTCAATTTTTATTCCCAAGAGTATCTTCTTCCCTTTATTCATTTTACCTTTTCTTTTTCCCCCTTTTTCTTTTTCGTCAAACCCTCTAATTTCTTCTCTCTCTCTCTCTCTCTCTTTCACTCTCTCTCTCTCTCTCTCTCTCTCTCTCTCTCTCTCTCTTTCTTTCTCTCTTACGTGACGCTATTTAATTTCTCCACGATGAACCGATCCTTCTCTTATATCCTCGACAAGGAGATTCTTATTCCAGTAAAAAAAAAAAGATCAGGAGATTCTTTCTTCTTTTATTTTCCCGTTGAAGCGCAACGTTGAATTAATTTCTTATATGTGTGTGTGTGTGTGTGTGTGTGTATTAGAAATTATCGAATTAATTACTTCTTTCAAGCGCGAAAGATCAAGTTAATTATTTCTTTTTCTTTTTTCTTTTTTTTTTTTAATCGTCGAACGATTTTAATCGCAATCCCTTCGAAAAATTTTTTCTCATTGACAAGATCAGAACGTCGAGAACGATCGATCGTTCAAGATCGATTTCTGATATCGAAAAGTGAAATCGTTCGTTCGTACGTACGTTTAAATAATTTATTTCTAAACGTTAAAAGACAAATAGTCTGTATTAACGTTCAGTGATTGAATTTATAGAGAACCGAAAGATTGCCGTTTATAAATTTTAGAGATCCAGACTTACTTACTTCCTTTTATTTCTATTGTTTTTTTTTTGCATAGATCCAAATCAACGTCACAGAAAATCAATTCCGTGCACCGTAAATTAGTTCACGTAGTTCGAGCTACCCTCACAAGGACGTTATTCTTGCACGATATTTCTATTCGAAAGTAGCAAAAATCGTACGATAAGAACGATCGTAACAAAACAAAAAAAAAAAAAAGAAAAAACTTAATGTGATACAAAAAAAAATAAAATGAAAGGTTTGATTTTCGCCGAGTTTTAAAATCGAAATTTTTTTTCTGTCTTTCTTTTTTTTTTCTTTTATTCTTTATTTTATTCTTTATTTTATTCTTTCATTCATGAATTACACTGACACCAAAAAAAAAAGAAAAGACCAAAAAAAGCGAAAAGATTCGATTGTCGATATTAAAATGACCGTTTATTTGTCGCTCTCGTTGTCGAATATAAAATTCGCGTGTCCGACGTCTTGTCCTGGTTCGTGTAGGGCGAAATATTATTCAAACACTCTGTATGGTTCAGGACGATACGCCTGGCCCGCTTACACTGTGCACATAAAGAGAGAGAAAGAGAGAGAGAGAGAGGATCGTCCTCTCTCGATAATATAACAGGACATTTTGACGTTTCATTTGATCTTTGGCGTCTGCGATATAAAAAAAAAAAAAAAAAAAAATAAAAGAAAAGACAAAACAGATTCAATATCTTGTCGTGTAAATTAACAAGACACGTGTGTTAAAACGTCGTCTCTTATATTGGGAGGAAGAGTAGATAAAGGAGAAATTTTTTTCTTCATCGGAAGGGACAATTCATAATATATTTGATATATAATATAAGGGACAATACATAATATATTCATTAATGTAAAAAAAACCGATATATATATATATATATATATATATATATATATATATATAGATAAATGGGACGCCGAGCGAACGTGAATAATAATAATAATAATAATTTTCGCAAAAAAAAAAACAAAACTTAATTGGAAATCAATCGATCGCGTTAAATCCTTCCTCTTTTTTATTCGATCACGTCGCTTAAATAACCAACAACTAAAGCAGCGGTGACACTTCGTCGTCGTCGTCGTCTTCGTCGTCGTCGTCTTAACGCATTTGTTCTCCCTCAAATCGATCGTAATGTAATTTAAAACGAGTACGTGAACGTTTACCACATGCGAGCGCCCGTCGCCTTTCCAAGATTTTAACCATCAATACCGATTAAATCACAAATTTAATCCCGATAACGTTCCACTATGCGCTCTTTCCATTCCGTTCGTCCGAATGACGAAACGTCGGTTTAAAAAAGTCAATTTTCAATCTCTTTTTCTTTCTTTTTTTTTTTTTTAATCTTCGATCCCACTTCTTTTACTCCCTTTTCTCTCTATCGTAATGCCATAACTTATCCAGATATAGATCTTTTTACACGAACGTAGATAAATGGATACTCTACATACCGGATACATTGAGTGTACAAAAGTGTACAAAAGTATTCATATATATATATATATATATATATATATATATATATATATATATATATATATATATACATATGAACGTTAATAATGTTATAACAATTATCGGATATACGTACATACATAAATACACATATACGTACATACGTACATACTGAAAATCGACGTTCAATCGATCATAAATCTAAATGAAATGAACGATCGTTAATGAACAAATAAATGATACTCGTTCTGACGAATTGACACTTTTCACACATGTACTCGTGAGAACGTCAATTTAACTCAACGTATCGATTTTTCGATTAGCCTCGTTACGTTATTTAGTTACGATGATTCGCGGCGTCTCCACCAATCGGAAATAATATTTCCTCTCGTAAGGACAACATTTATTTATTTACGTACATACGTACGTACATATCGTCGTATCTCAATATATCCCCTTTCGTACGATATAAAACGCAGCCGCGATAAATATCGATTTGATAAAACGATTAGAAGTGTATTCGCGTAACTCGTGCTACATGTTTTTCAAATCGATCAAGAAATTATAACGTATTTAAGTAACCAAGCGACACCGTATATACACAATGCACGGCGCGTGGTGTCGTTCTATTTCTCGTTGAAAGGAAAAAAAAAAAAGAAGAAAAGAAATTAAATAAATAAATATATATGCATATATGTATGTTATATTACATTTTATCATAACATCGGGACCGTCGTACAGTTTCTTGCAAAATATTTTCCGAGCACGCCATTATTACATAGCCGTTTCTTTGTTTCGTTTTTTTTTCTACTTTATATTATATATCCATCGAACGACCAACGATCGAATAAAACCGTGAGCGCGAATTTATGTCGTTTTACCGATGCGACGTCGAGATCTCTCGAGGTACACACACACACACACACACATATATATACAGCTATACATAATTTTCAATGAATTGTCGCCGATTGAGAAAAAAGATAAATAAATGAATAAACGAATCCTAGCAAAGCGAAGAAATTTCTTCTCTCATACGAAATATTATCTAACGACGACGGCGTTAACTGCACCACTGTCGTCTCTGGATCGATTCAATACGCAATCAAGCGAATAATTCAAGATTTATCATTCTTTATTTCCTCTTTTCTTTTTTTTTTTCTTATCTTGAATCACACGGTATTCAACGACCCCCGTATGAGAAATCGTAGTGCGCAGTTTGAATGCGTCTCGACAATCATCTCTCTCCCCTTTATCGCATTTATCCTCGTTTTCCTTTTCTCTTATTTTTCTTATTTTTCTTTCATCGATAAATTTTTTCATCGCGAAGAAAAATACGCGCCGCGATGGTAAGAGAGAAAAATATGAAAGGAACGGGTTGGGTGGGAATAATTTAGTATCCAAACGCTGTTCCTTCGAACGTTAGGCCGGGGGTGGAATGTGGGTAGATCGGTAGGATGGCGGGGGATTTGTGGTATCACTCAATCGATAACGGATAGAACGTCCCTTAAATATTTTACGAATCCGTATCTTTTCAGATGGTATGCTTTCGTTTTCTATTCCGGACGTTCGTAAAATATAAGAACGAACGTTTCGAGCTTTGCTCTTTAAAAGAAGGGAAAGAAGGATAGAAAAAACAAATAAATAAATAAATAAAAAGGAAAAATATGGGGGGGGGGGGGTGGGAAGGACCGTGGATTTCAAGTCGGTTTAAATTTATAAGAACTCTTCGTTCCGACCTAGTTCATTGTGTTTTTTTTCTTCTTCTTGTTTTTTTTAATATACACGCATATATATATATATATATTTTTTTAATGCAGGCCTAGTATCAGGCGCTAGTAATCGCGAAAGTAATCGTCGATATCGACGGAAATCCTACTCATCATCACCTTTCTTCGCTCCTTTTTTTTATCTCTTTTCCTTCTTGCGCCCTTTCTACCTACCTATCTATCTACCTATCCATCTATCCATCCATCCATCCATCTATCTCTCTGTCTTCTTTTCCTCGTCCGTTTTCTTTCTTTCCCTCCTTCTGCCTCTTTCATCCCCCCCCCCCGCCTTACCGAGCCCATTCCCCCGAGCATTGTATATTTATCAATTTGTCTAAAGCATTTAATTTATTCTGTCGACCCGTATCCCCGTACATCCTCCGGGCATTCAAGCAACCCGATTATCGATTCGTTCGTTGCCAGTAGTTAATTTCCTACGGGATTATCGATTTGCTCGATTGCGAGAGTTAGCGGAGTAACCCAGAAATTCATTATGCGACGACGTTAGCGAACGAGACGGCGCGAATCAGCGCCAGCTCAACCCAGCCGGTTGCTCGGCTCTGCTCGACTCGGCTCAGCTCAACCCAGCCCTATTTCAGGCACGGGCTCGGGCTCGGGTTCGATTCAGTTCAGCTCAACTGCAGCTCCGTTCAATTCGGCCCTACAATCTACCCTATCATACCCCGTTCTATTACTCTACCATCCCTCGTCCTATTACTCTACCATCCCCCATCCCCACTCACCCTCACCGCCGTTCCTCTCCCCACCGTGGTACCTCTCATCGGCATCGGCTCATAATCATCACTGACGACCGGCAACCGACAACGGCATCACTCCTAACTAACGTCAACAGGCTCGTTTCTCTCATGGATTATACCGGAACGTAGTCAGGCATCCAAATGAAAATTTCATAACGAGCACGAACTTTGCCATTACTATCCGTCATCATCGTCGACGTCGTATTCGTATTGGTATTCGTATTCGTATTCGTATTCGTCGTAGTTCGTCATTTTCCGCTAAGTTCTTTTCGTTTTACGTACCTCAAACTTACATTTTACATACGTGCTCGTTCAACTTTTCTTTCTATCTCTGTCTCCATCTATCTCCTTCTATCTATCTCCCTGCCTCCATCTCCGTTTTATTTTCTCACAACTATATTCCCGAATATCGGAAGGATTTTCGATTATTGCCGGGAAATCGATACTCACTGCGGCGAGCGAAGACTCAAAGCAATTTCTTCGTATATTCCTCTTTTCGCTTTACCATCTTTTTCCATCTCCCAACCCCTTCCCTCCCTCCCATCGATCATCACCACGCGCAAAACACACGACCATACACACATCCGTTCAATTCACCATAGTACCATTCCAATCCTATATCCTATATCCTCCATCCTATCGTACCCCTTAGCTCGATCTTCGCTCGCAATCCATTTTCTTTTTTCTCCTCCTCCTCCTCCTCCTCTTTTTCTTCTTCTTCTTCTCTTCTCTTTCCTCTACTTCTTCTGCTTTTTTTTTCTCTCCATCTCCCATACCCCTTCCATTCGCGCACCCTCGCCAGAACATCTTAATTTTCATGTCTCGCGCCCGAAGAAGCAGGCTCATTAAGGAGGGACGTTTTAAATTGGGGGGGAGGGAGGGAGGAAGGGAGAGGGACCACTTGACTTCTTGAGCAAATAAAAAGTAAAGCATCATAGGAAGAAAGTGTCGCCTCGTTCACAGCTACCGCGATGCTTTTTAATGATGACGTTGATGACGGCGACAACGACGACGACGACGACGTTGATGACGACGACGACGACGATTATACGTGCGTACGTATATATGGTATATAGGGGGGTGGCGGGGGAAAAAAAAGAAAAGATTAAAAATAATCGAATGAGGATAAAGGTAATCCGGAAGAAAACGACGAGAGAGAAACCGAAAGATTTTCGGCGTACGTGTTAAGAAAAAAAAAAAAAAAAAAAAAGAAAAAGAAAACAAAATGAAAAAAATAAAGAGAAAAAGAAAAAGACCGGAATCGTAAGTAAACGTAAAGTGAGCGCATGCGCTTTAGTCTCATGGTTTTAACCATCGTTGAAATCGTTAAAATTGATGCGGTATGCATCTCTTTTTTTTTTTAAATACTTCCTCCTCCTCCTACTCCTCCTCATTTTCTTCTTCTTCTTCATCATCATCATCTGCCTCTCCATCTACTTCTTCTCTAATACTTCTTCTTCTTCCTCATCATCATCATCATCATCATCATCATCTTCTTCTTCTTAATCTACTCGTTTCTTTATTTCTCTCTCTTTTTTTTTGCCATTCAAGAAAAATTGAACCAACGAAAGGAGCGAGAGCGTTCGACCACCTCCTCGAACGTGGATCATTAAAAAAAAAAATAAAAAAGAAAAATTATTTCCCCTAAACCACAATGCCATATCGATTAATTCGATTTTGTTAATTGCTCACCGATTGATTAATCCTTTTTGTTCTGTTTGCAATGTTAGATGGACCCGCGGTTGTCCGCGTCAACATATTTGTTCGAAGTATCTCAAAAATAGATGACGTTACCATGGTAAGTTAACAAAATGAACCCCGAAATTTTCACAGACACATTATATTATTATTACTATTATCGTTATTATTATTATCGTTATTATTATTATTATTATTATTATCACCGTTTGTATTATCGTTATTATCAAATCATGCTGAGTATTGGTAATCCCACAATTTATCTATAAATATCCTATATACGTACTCACAACTATATACCCACGATTATAAACCACGAATCGAATCCGACGTTCTTACAATCAATACAACGCAATAATCGATGTGATGTGGGTTTCCCTTTTTTCCATACGCGTCGAGGCTTATGGCCGATTATTGCCGCGTATGTCGATTCCAAATCGATAATTACGGTGTTCAAGTTTCTCATTTTCTGAACGAACGCCTAAATATTTCTCCTAAATTGTTTTATTGGTTTTTTTCTCTCTCGAAACGACGCGATCCAAAGGAGAATATTTGTAGGTATTCGTTTTTTAAATGAAAGACAGACGCACAACTGTATCTATATGTATATATAGATACATATTCATTGATTGTAATAGTTAATTCGATAATATATCCTCCATTATAATACTGCTATTTCCGTCTCACATATGTACAAACAACACAACTTTTTTCTATCATATCTCTGTCTATCTCTGTCTATCTCTATCTGTTTATTTGTGTACTCCTTTCTTTCTCTCTCTCTCTCTCTCTCTCTCTCTCTCTCACTCTATCTATCTATCTATCTATTTTTTCCTACTATTCCGTCACTTTCTCTCCCTCCCTCCCTCTAATTCTATTCGTCTCTTTCTACATTTCTATCTAAAATTATCGTAATTATATATACTTTATATACATATTATATATGAGTCTCAAATATATCACTATATCAGTATTAAATGTTTCAAGATCGTATTAGGGCATGCGAGTAGCACCATGGTAACTCGAAAAAAAAGAAAAAAAACGTAGAGATTTGAATCTAAATCGTGTGTTTTCTCATATATATATATATATATATATATATATATATATATATATATAATATATATATATATATATAATATATATATATATATATACACATATATATCTCCCAGTAGTTACATTTCGGATAGAACACGATAAAAAGGAAAAAGACAACAAAAAATTCTTTTTCACCTTTGCGACAATGCACCGATAACGCGCGAGTCGAATATTTTTGTTTTTCTTTTTTCGATTATTTAGTCGATATACAATACATCTTCACCTCTAAAACTGTTCAATAGTTATCAAATAATTCGATGTATTCGCACTGTCGTTGTTTCATTGTCACTCGTTCGTAGACGGGGTTTTGTGTAAAGTATATTTGCATAGTCGTACGTACAGAGAGAGACATATGCACACATTGCACACACGCACACACAGAGAGACGAGCCCACATACGTATATATATATATATATATATATATATATATATATATATATATATATATATATATATATATATATATATATATATATATATATATATGCGTGAATATATGTATACGAAAAAAAAAAAAAAACATAAAGAAGGAAAAGAAAGGAAGAAGAGAACAAGAAAAAAAGAACAAATAAGGTTTATACCTCTTGTTCTTTACGTCCCTTCACGTCTGAACGCATCGATCGTTGTCTCTCGACGTTTATCGCGGCACGTATAAATGTATTTATTTTTCACCCTACTGCCTCTCTCTCTCTCTCTCTCTCTCTCATACACACGCACGCGTCAGAGAAAGATAGAGAAAGAGAGAGAGACGCACAAATACTTTTACTCACCATGTCATCTACGTTTTGGGACCCCTCTCTCTGGTCGATAGAGACGCCTGTCATATCTCGTCGCCCTTAAGTGTCGAACCTAACGACATAGCTTGTTGATTTTTCTATAGCTCCGATAAAAGTTAACCGACTTCCTCTTGTCGATATACGTTTGCTCCCTCCTCCACCCTACCGCGTGAAACCGTTCGACCGTAATTCCTCGTAACGAACCGTTATCGTTGTTGTTGTTATTATTATTATGGACGATAAAAGAAGGGGGAGAAGAGGGAAAAGAAGAAGAAGAAAAGGGTCGATCGCGATTTCGTCGTGACGTCGTACGTTTAAAATCGATACGACGCCCTCGTTTACGATACGACGACGATCATCGTACAACGATTACCAGGGGTCCCAACGAAATATCAAAACCATCCCCCTTTCACTTAAACTTTTCGTTACGACGGTTCCGAGTTCCGTACGAGATGACACGACCGACGACAACGGTCGAGACCCCGTTTTATATAAAAGTAAACTATCATCGTCGAAACATAACCAACCGGTTGTTTGCGGTACGATTGGTACGATCGACTAAACGTCTCGTCGGAGCATATCAACGACTTGTTATTCTCGTTTATTTATTTAGTTTTTTTTTTTTTTTAATAATTTACTACTTTTTTGTGTAACCGATCATTATCAGAGTTCGAGATCATCGGTCAAAGACGTAACCCCACCGCTGACGATCGCACGGATGTCGACTATAGTTGACATCCGTACAAATACCCGTCGTCGTATGGGTTGCCGACTATAGTCGATAAAAATATTTTTTTATTCTTTTTAATTCTTTTTAAGTAATTTTTTTCTAATACCTTTCGACGTGTACGACCGAACGGTAATTTTCTATTTTATTTATAAAATTTTTGAAAATACTTTGTATATACATATATATGTATATATATATGTGTGTATGTGTACAAGGGATATTGTATATATTAGGTCGTCAAGGATGAAATTTGTAGCAAGAAAAAAAGGCAATTAGGCATTATTAACTACAAACTTCATCCTTAACGACCTAATATATATACATATATATATATATATATATATATATATATATATATATATATATGTATGTATGTATGTATGTATGTATATATGTATATATGTATATATATATATGTATATGTATGTGTATCTTAATTAAGGATTAAGAACTTATTTTATGGTCGATGCAAATATGAAAGTCGTGTTATATATTATTTTCAACTGGCAACATCTGTCAGAAATTTAATCAACTTTTTGGCATTATATACACAAGGTATCAGGGTGTATCATCAATGTGGGATCAACAAACAGGAAAAGAAAAAAGAAAGGGAAAAATGAAACGAAAAGAAAAGAAACCGAGAAGAAATTTTATTGTGAATTCCTCGCGATGAAAAAAAAAAAAAAAGAAAGAATCTCCTTCGATTGAATTCGATATCGTAAAGAAAATTAATTACCCGATCAATTTTAACACATTTTTTACATTACCTTTGGAAACGATAGTCGTGCAGATTTCTATAAAAAAAAAAAAAAAAGAAAAAACATTTCGATCCCTTTCCAGGAAGAAAAGAGAATAGAAAAAAAGAGAAAGTGGAAAATAGAGAAAGAGATTTGATCTCTTTCTCTCTCTCTCTCTCTCTCTCTCTCTCTTTCTCTCTCTCTTTTTCAATCTGATTCACTCATCATTTATCTATCTATCTAACTATCTATCTATCCATCCATCTATCGGTATATCCCTTTCTTTTGCCCTCCCATTGATGATCGATTAGAGTGGCTCGCTCTATTTATTTAGGACTTCATCGTAATTCCTGGTAAATAAAGTGAACAAATTACTTTTTCACAAAGAATCAAGGGTTTGTGGGTGGATGGTGGAGGGAGGGCTGGGAAATAAAGCGACAAAAAAAAAAGAAAGAGAGAAAGAAAAAAAGTAAACGTGTTTTTCGTTGGCAAACAATGAAAAATACGAGATGGGAAGGGGGGGGGGAAGGCGTGATGGGAAAAAGAGGGTAAACGAAGAAACGATTAAATGGAAACGGTGGTGGTTCGTCGTTTAAGGACGAAGAGGAAAAAAACATTCTGCAATAGTCGAGTGGAAGAGATTGACTCGTATTTACGAGAAACTACGTTTTTCAAAGAGCGATAACAAAGAGAAAGACAGAGAGAGAGAGAGAGAGAGAGAGAGAGAGAAGGAGAAAAGGAGTGAAGGAGAGAAGAAGAGAGAGAGAGAGAGAGAGAAAGAACGAAAAGGACGAAGAACTTTTCGTTTCATGACTGAAACGGCAAAGGATAAAAATGCAGAAACAAAAAAAAAAGTAAAAAAGAGAAAGTAAAATGAAAGGAACAAGCTAAAAGAAGAAAACAAAAAGATAGAAGGGAAAAAGAGTGGAATCTATTTGTAGTATCCTAAGACAGTAAAAGGTATCGGATTCTTAAGAGGATAGTAAAGAATCTATCGAATTGTTCTATCCGATCGACTCGCATAAGGGAAAAGGGAAAGGGAAGAGCAGAATTTGTCGTTCGGGATCGGGTATTCGCCGTGGGAGAGAAGTAAAAAGGGGAGAAGTAAGTGGCGGGCGGTGGGGAGCCGGGTAGGCACTTTACAAGACAAACAGGGAACGTAAGTCGGGAAACTTTTCCTGAACAATTTTCGTCTATGTTAGGAATCCGAATTAGGCGAACCGAGTTCGAGTAACTATGTGCGAACGAATTACATAAGTACGTCAAAGTAAATATACCTATATATATATATATATATACATACATATATATATATATATATATATATATATATATATATATATATATATATATATATATATAGTTACAATCGATGGAATAGGAGTAAGGTTTCGTGGAGTGAGGGATGAGAGGTGGGTAGAGAGTAAGAGGGGTAGTTGACGGGGGCTGAGAGGATTGGAAATGAGAAAGTAGGATAGAAGAAGAGCGAGGGTGAGTAGGGCAATTATGATATCTATTCTCGTCGTATAATTCTCGTACGTCTTCCCGTCAGTAAGTTTGATTGCCGACGAACAGGGAACATCGAGATAGCGAGGGAGAGAGAGAGAGAGAGAGAGAGAGAGAGAGAAAGAGAAAGAGGGAGAGTGAGTTTCGCTTACACGCAATATCCATCGCTTAGAAACAGCTACATACGGGGATTTTTCGATTTATCGCGAAAATTTGAAATTTCCGAAAGGGCAATCGAACTTTCGCAACGTATGTATGTATGTATGTATGTATTTATGTATATACATAAGTAATTTGAACGTTCGAATCGAATTTTATAATTACTTTCCTTTTCCTTAAGGTAATTTCCTGTTTTATCTATGTGCTAAGCCTCTATCTATCTATCTATCTATCTATCTATCTATCTCTCTTTTTATTTTCTTTTAATTTTTTAATTTAAGAACGATTCGATAAACCCATTTAGGTACTTAATTCGTGTCCATTGGGAATATACCCTAGCTCTATCCGTCCCTAATAACGCAAATACGCACGATGCGAATTTAGTACGGATGACGACGATGATAATTAATAATTGATAATCAATAAATGTTCCCCGATACTCACGACGCGAATTCCTGCAACATCGACGACGACAGCGATGGTAATTAATAATTGATAATCAATAAACGTTCCCCGATTACTTCGAAAGGGAAAAGGAGAAATAACGAACGAAATTAAACGCGTAAAATATAGCTACGCCCGTCAACAAGCTGACGTAGTAATATATAATATTACGGCATATAATAAACGCGAATACGAACTACGAGTGTATATATCCTATATCGCATAGTACCTACGGAGGGGAGGGGGCGGTCAGAGGGTGGGGTGGAGGTGAAGGGGATCGTCATAGGTATCCGTATTTACTTACATACTTACTCGAGTACTTACGTAAGCGATACGTTCCAATTCGCATCTACTTAAGACGTCGTGAAATACGTCATGGAACGGGGGTAGTGGGAGGGTGGGTGGGAGGGAGGGAGGGATGGATATACGACATCGCGCATTAGAGATAACGTTTGACATGGGACGGACGATCCAGGCGAAACAAAAAAGAAGAAAAAAGGAAACAAGAAAAAGAAAAAGAAAAGCAAAAGGAAATCGGTAAAAATCTATCAGAATGAAAGGAGAGACTTGGAGAAGGAAGGTATAGGATAACACGAGCGAACGTATCTCGCCCCACCCCCCTCCCGCCCTCCCTCTCATCCTCCTTCCTTCCCAACCACCCTACCTCCCGCCCTTTCCTTGACACGTTGTTGGTTCGATGCCAAAGTTCCCCGATGTTCGCGTTACAGGATGAAAGATATCAATAGAGGGACGAGAGGAAACAAAAAATATTTAAAAAAAAAAGAGAAGAAAGAATGAAAGAAAGGAATAAAAAATAAGGAAAGAAAGAGTGAGATAGATAGATAGATAGATAGATATAGATAGAGAGGTAGAGAGAGAGGGGTGGGGGAGGATCCCAATAAGGGAAGAAAGGTTGGCAGGAACGATGCATAAACCAGCTGATCTTGTCAACAGCTGTATACTTTCCGATTCTCTTTGAACTTTGGCCGCCCTAAGGGAACGTCGAAATCGGTCCCATGCTATTTCCTTTCCTTTCCTTTCCTTTCCTTTCCTTTCTTTTTTCCTTTTTCTTTCCTTTCCTTTCTAACCCTCTTTTAGCGGAAGCTCATTCGTTCTATCCATTACAACCACGAACGGGCGAATACGCGGATACACATACAAATAGACACACACACACACACACACACACACACGTACGTATATGTGTACGTATAGATATGTACGTAAATACATATATACGATAAATACATACGTAGGTACGTATACAACCTATCATAGTCCCTATACGTAATACTTACATTTATACATACACACATACATACATACATACGTATATACGTACGTACATATGCGCTCCAGGCGAGCCAACTTGACCTCCATCACGAAAAAAGAGATGGTCCGCGAGAGGGTAAATTCAGAGTTTATCGGTACGGCCCCCCGATCGATGCACATCGAACGAATGACAAACGAACGGGCATATATAGACGCGTTGAATTTCCTCCCTGTCGTTTGTTTATGCATACGTATCCGTTATATATCTCTATGCGTGTGCGTTAACGAGTGTGTGTGTATAAATCTGTAGATGTATGTGTCTATATATATGTGTGTGTGTGTGTGCGTGCGTGTATACCGCGCCTGCGACTAATCCATCTGTAAGAGCTCCACTAATGGATCGTCGATTATAGTTCAGTTATATACATATGTAAGACGTGATAAGGTCATCGAAGTTACTCGACGATATACCCACTTTTATAATTAACGTGAATCGACCCAGTCCAACAAGTTTACACATACATGCATTTCGAGATACCTACCTTTCGTTAGATACTTTTGAAAACCTACGTGCATAATATAAATCGGCGAGAACATCGTCGACGGTAACAACGACGGGATATATGCTCCCTTTTTTTAGGTTTCCAAATATACATACGTTGCTTTAAATATGTCTAACGTGTTCGAGGTTGACTCCCGCGGTCTCAGGGATAAATTGTTTCTCTTAAGAAAAGAGCACTCGATTATCGAGTCCTTTTCTAAAAGCGTCTTTTTTCTTTTTCTCTTTTATTTCTTTCTTTCTTTTCTTTTTTATTTCTATTATTGTCATTGTCATTATCGTCGTTATTGCAGCTAACTCGTTCGAAACTATCGCCGCTTTACACGACGTCCATCCGTCCGTCCATTCGTTCGTTCGTTCATTTTTGTATTTTACGATTTTCAATTAGCCAAACAAAAAAAAGAAGAAGAAAAAAAAAAGGAAAACAGTAGAAGATTTTCCCTTCCAATTGACGAATTTCTTCTTTTCCCTTTTTTGTTCGTAAGTATCGCGGAACATAAATCAAAATGAAATTCGTAGTTTCGGGCTTGTCATACGTCGTATTCGACATTCAAGCGAAATTACAAACCTAAGAGGCAATATCTTGCTCTCGACTCGCATGCCAGATCCTCTCTTGCTTTCTCTCTCTCTCTCACTCTCACATTCTCTCTCTCTCTCTCTCTCTCTCTCTCTCTCTCTCTCTGCTCGCGAATAACCTTGTCAAATTCATCTCGATTCTTTTCATGATACTACGACAAACGCAAAATAAAAAAAAATGTATATATACACACACACATATATATATGTATATATATATATGTATATATATATATATGTATATATATATATATATATATATATATATATATATATATATATATAATGTTTATGTATATGTAAATTCACGTAATCTAAGCATTGAACGAAGCCCAATAGTAACGAGGAACGTTGATGTTGTGTTGTTACCATTCCCGTTAACGCGTTTTTTAGGATACTAAGCAATCCATCGTACTACGAAAAAGAATGAAAAAGAAAAAAAAGAATACTGTAAAAGTGAAAAAAGATAGAGAAGAAAAAAAAAGATGAAAAGGAAGAAGCAGAAGAGGCAGAAGAAGAATGAGAATAAGGATAAGAAGAGGTGGAGGAAGAGGAAGAGGAAGAAGATATAAAAAAAGAAGAAGAAGAGACAAATTTGTCTGGCGTTTAGCCAAGTGTACATACGTCTCGCGAATCATTCTCCTTTTCGTCTAATTTTCGACTATTATTTAATACTAGTATATATATATATATATATATATATATATATATATATATATATATATATATACACACATATATATATAAACGAGTTTGACGCTTCGATCGTATATCCATTCGTTTACGTAATACTCGAAAACCCATTAGAATTCTTTCGATACACCACCATCACGATCAACCCCACCCTATCCTATCCAATCAATCCCATCAAATCCCCCCTATCCACCCTCACTCGATATGATTCGTATGATTCATATGATTCATCATCTAGCTTCGAACAATAACCCCCGCTGTGCGTTTCTATTTCTCTCTTCTATTTTTTTTTCTCTTTTTTTTCATGCTCTCTTTCCCTTTATCTGTCAATTCTATCTATCTGTCTGTCTATTTTTATCTGTATCTCTATCTCTTTTTCTATTTCTCTTTCTCCCTCCCTCTCTCTCTCTCTCTCTCTCTCTCTCTCTCTCTCTCTATCTTTCTATTACTTCTATTTTTCTTTTTCTCGATACATCAGACATCAAATCGGACATCGCATTATCATTAGAAGGCACTGTTATCAATGACATTTTATCACAAATCGCATAAGGCTATTATAATCAGAGACGAATGGTAATGTGCATCGGTTTTTTTTTTAACAGTATTTTAAATCTCTCTCTCTCTCTCTCTCTCTCTCTCTTTCACTCATCTCTCTTTTTCTCTCACTATTTCATTCATCTCTCTTTATCTCCCTTTCTCTCTCTCTCTCTCTTTCTCTCTATCTCTCTATCTCTCTATCTCTCTCTCTCTCTCTCTTTCTCTATTTCTCACAGATTTTTTCATTGATCCTAATCGTTATCGGAAGCACCGATCGTAGGAGGACGATGACTTCCGCGTATGATTAAAATAAATAAAGAAGATATAGATCATCGACAACAGAAGCGACGCATTTACTCTTATAACGATCTCCATAAAAGACGTTCGAAACATTTTGAAGAGATTGTCATAAGCGATAAGTCGAACATAATGTTCGTTTATTCGCTCCGCAAAATGACGCGCGATTTTTTAATCGGAACACGTTGCGTACCCTATACTATATTTTTCTTTCTTTATTTTTTACTTTTTTTTCAGGCAGCAACCGACGCTGTCGGATGCCGCGCGAAGAGATTTTCCTTGTTCTTTTTTTTTTGGTCAATTTTTGTTTCTAACTCTTTCTTTTCCTTTTTCGCGGCGAGAAAACGTGCGAACGTGCGTAGAAGAAGGGAAAGACAGAAGAAAGAAAAGAAAACAATAAAACGCGAGGGTCGCAAGGAAATACTTTTCAATCGAGATAAATGAATGAGGAGATGTGTGACGAAAGGAGCAAAAGGATTGAAGGAGAATATTAACGAAAAAGAAAACGAAGAGGATGGATTCGATAATTTAGGGAAAGAAAAGACCAAGACTAAGATCTAACAACTAATAAAAAAATAAAATAGAATAAAAGGTCTAAAAGCTAAAAAAAAAAAAAACATTCACAAATTCTATTTCGACGGAGGAAACGAAAAGTAAGAGCGAAAAAAAACGATAAATAAAAAATAAATAATAATAAAAAAAATAAATAAATAAATAAAAAGATAAAATGAAAAGCAAATAAGCAAAGCTCAGTGTCCACGGAAATGACTTTCTTAATTAATCAATTTGTTTTGTTCTGTTCCGGTCGACGTATTAGATGGGCCGACATGTGTCCAGGTCAACATCTTTCTCCGCTCTATCAGCAAAATAGATGATTATAATATGGTGAGTGCAATATAAATCATCATCAGCAAGGCCTATATATACCAATCTGTATATCTACACATATGTATATCTATTATCGTCACGTATCTATGATGCCGTAAAATTTGCACTTCTCTGTACTTGTACCTGTATTACGTATACGTACATACATACATACATACATACATATATATATATATATATATATATATATGATATATGTGTATATATGTATACACATAGGTAAATCATATAAAAGGATGACCCAAGATCGAAACGCATTTAACAAAAACCGAACGTTCTTCGTATTTGACAAAGTTGAACGAAATCGTTAAAAAAAAAAAAATATATATAAAAGCCAGAACAATATTTTAAAAGTCTTAAAAATCTCTTTTTGGTAAAAATTGTCATAGTATCCGAATTAAAAAGTGATAGTATCTGCTATTTACTGCAATGACTACGAGAGAAAAAAAAATTGAAACGTTGATTCTATTTTTATATATATATAAAATAAAATAAAATAAAATAAAATAAAAAGACAAACAAAGCAAAATAGAACGTTTATCGCGTTGGACAGGAATAAATGTATAAATATACATATATATATATATATATATATATATATATATATATATATTTATATTTATTTATTTTTTACATTTCCTACTGAAATCTATTAATGAATGAAACATTCAGGTGTATCTTGCATTTAAAATCGTACGTGGGCGTGTTCGATTCGATTAGAAAAGGAATGGAAGGTGGGAGAGGTGAGAGAGAAAGACATAAGGAAGGACCATAGAGAAAATAAAAGATGAGCGAGAATGGAATAATGGAATTTCTAACGGTAGAGTCTCTCTCTCTCTTTCTCTCTCGTCTAACTTTAAATATTTCGAACAATTAGGCTCCCTCGATTTTTTTCTTCTTTTTACGAAAGAAAAAGAAAACGACCTTGGGACATCCTTTGTATCGTAAACGCGAGCAACCGCACTAACAGTGGATGTGTGCTATTCAGTTAAAATCTCGTGTTGATTTTCTCGATGTCGTTGATTGCCGTGTTATATATACATGTATATACATATATATATGTATATATGTATGTATGTATACGTATATGTATATGTTTATCTTTACCTATGTGAATATATATATGTATATATATATATATATATATATATATATATATATATATATATACATACATATATATATATATATATATATATATATATATATATATTTATAGATACATGCATAAGATCAGTACATGTCTCTGTTACATAATGATTGTTAAAACGATCGATTGTACGCTGCAACCACATCGTCGTCTGTGCCTTGCTGAAAAGCCACGCGTGCTAGAAAGACAGTACCAAACAATATGTATAAAAAGCAGACACGATATATATATATATATATATATATATATATATATATATATAATACTTCGCGAAAATTCGCACAGATCGAGTATATCGGGTACGCTTTATCGGTGAAAATATCGGGGATTCGCGTTTTTCGAGTAAAAAAAAATATCGCGACTCGCGTTACGCTAGGATCGTTTTCTTTCGATTCCATTTTATTTTCTTATACCATTCCGTTTCATTCTTATATACCTCTTTTTCTAACCGCTATATTTTTTTCTTTACTATCGGGAAAGACGAGCATCGAAAGCGTACGTATATAAATACATACATACATACATACATACATACATACATACATACGTTTATGTGTACGAGACACGTTTCCAAAAGTTGTAAATTTTGTTTGATCGCTCGAATGGATAAAATATCGTTTCACTTCAATTCTTATTGAACATTTAATATTGTTTTGCGTTAATTCTAAAGATCTGAAATTTTTCATACATCGTTCGCGTCGTACTTACGTGCGTACACGCGAATATTGCGTACGCAATGCCACGTGTATACAGGGTGTGTTTCGTTAACAGGAGTTAATTAAATTTCGTTAACGAGGAGGATGGGATTATTAACGATTTTATTTTATTTTTGTATTTTTTTCTTTCTTCTCCTTTCCGTAAAAGCAAAACGACCGAGCAAAATCATCTATGCGCGCGTAATCTTTTAATTCTTTCCGAGAGAACGATCGGAATATTATTTTACGATTTTCGGAATTTTAACGGAAAACCGGGATGGATGGACGGACGTAGAGAGAGATCCGTTTATGGACGAGCCAAAAGAATTAATTAAATTTCAATCACATTGGTTTTGTTTCATTCATTTGTAAGTAATATTTATTAAACGCGCGCACGTAAAAGTTTATAGACAATTATGATGTTATATCGTCGATTTACATTCTTTTTTCGGTCCGAGGATCTAAAAAATAAATGCGTAGTACGTTCGAACGTATCCCTTTTCGTTCGTTATTAACATCCGTGTGCCTATATAACGACGATCAATTTTCTGACTCTTTTCTTTTTATATTTATTTTTTTCATTAGTTTCGAGATTTCGTTCGTGAGATATCACCTCGAGTAAAATATGTTTTTTTCAAAAACATTAACGATATCGATCGCATTGATAACGTCAACAATCTTTTTATACTTTTCAACGATTTATTAACATATCCTGGATACGATCCACTATCGATTTACACCCTATATACATATGTGCGATATGTGTGTGTGCGTGTGTATGTGTATATATATATATATATATATATATATATATATATATATATATATATATATATATATGCAGATAATGTCAAGACGTTTGTGCAGCTTGAAGTGCATGGATGGTTGCGTCTAAATATCTTGTAACGCATGAAGTCACAATTCGATGATTATGTTAAAGTATTAAGTTTTCAGTAATGATTTCAAAAATGAGAGAATATATATATGTATATATATTTTTTTTTTCAATTTTATTTTTCTCTCTTTTTTTTAAATAAATAAAATTAAAAACAAAATGAAAAAAGAAGTACAAACAAAAGATGGAATAATAAAGAGGAAATCATTTTCTGAAATTGTCTTACATTATTCGTATTGCTCGTATTTTATATTTCCTTTTTCAATGTATCGTTAAAACGAATTTAAAACTTTAAAACTATATAGATATATATATATATATATATATATATATATATATATATATATTTATATATACATATATATTTTTTGTTTCAATCGTATTAGAATGAAAACGATCCTGCATTTTAAGCATCGTAAAAACGTTCATAAACCGATTATGATTAATTATTACTTGCTCATCGAATAGCGCGTTTGATACGACTACAATATTCTATTATCTGCTTATAGGAAAAAAAATGAAAAAAAAGTCTCGAAAGTCTCGTTTGCCATCTAGAAACTTTTCCCGTATGGTATTATTCTTTTTCTTTTTTTATTGTTTCTTTTATCCTCTTATTTTCGTTCGATTTTAACGTTCGATTATATATCGGTGCAAAGCGTTATTTATTTCGACGTTGTGAGAACGTGTCGTTTAATGCATTTATTTCAATCGAACATTATTATATAATAATATATATATATATATAGCGCGCAAAGGCTTCTTTCACCGTTATCTTAGTTTTAATTATTATTATTGATGTTATTATTATCATTAATATTATTATTAATATTATTGATGTTATTATTATTAATATTATTATTAATATTATTGTTACTATTATTATTGCGTTCACAATATGATTTCGTTTGCTTTCGTTCTGTACCCGCTTTGACTTTGTTTTATTCGGATTATGTATTGCTTTTATGTCACTTATGCTAATTTTGCAAAGTAACGATATATATATATATAAATATAAACATATATATATATATATATATATATATATATATATATACATATATGGAAAGAGAGAGCACAGTCGTCGATAATAGATAATAAAATAATATGCGGAACAGATTAAAAAATCGAAAAAAAAATTATAAAGAAAAAAAGATTATATCGAGATAATCATTGGTCACGAGGAGAGATGAAGTTGAAAAAAAAGAAATTTGAAAAAAAAAAGAGAACAAACGCGACGATCTTTGTTTCTTTTTTTGCTATTTTAAATTGAATCATCGATCTGGCCAAAGAGAGAAAGAGAGAGAGGCAGAGAGAGAGAGAGAGAGAGAGAGAGAGGCAGATAGAGAGAATAAGATTTATCTAAATAATCATAAAATTTAACTTTAAGGAATATCGTAAACGACCTTAACGTTTGCGTTTAACCACGTATAATCATAAATAATTCATTATATTTCGAGCACAAATATATTCTCCATATCAATATCTTCGCAAATCCTACATCTTGATGGCATTAATTATTTATTATTATGGTATCGCGTAAAATATTTTACGATATCGAAGTGGAATGATAGTCGTCACGTTATTGAAAGTATTAATATACCTGTCGATATAATAATAATAATAATAATAATAATTATTATTATTATTATTATTGATATTATAATAATAATAACGCAACCAATGGAGATCGTAATCCGATTAAATGATAATAACAAATCCGATCATAATAATAATAAAAATCGCGCGAAACATCATTTACATCGGAGATTCTCTTCGGAAAAAAAAACAGAAAATAAAAAAATAAAAACATAAAAAGGAAAGAGAAAGAAGAAAAAAAGAAGAGAAAATAAAAAAAAAGATCGTTGATTCAATTATCGCCATCGTGTCGTCGCTTTTCTATGATTTCAATCGAAAACTTTACGACAATAAAGATCCTTTGAGCTCTCGAGCATGTATATGTATATTTATATATATATATATATATATATATATATATTTTTATATACACATGCATATATACATATATGTATAAGTTTTATATACACACGCATATATATCCATAATTTTGTGTCGCGTGACCGAGTCTAAGGATATTTGCCGTGTAATCGATTGGAAAATACGTGGTTGACGTGACGCGACGTTTTAACCGTGAAAAATCGTCGTCGTTGTCATTGTTCTTGTTATTGTTGTTGTTGTTGTTTTACTTTCGACACGTCACCACGTTTTAAGGAAATATATATATATATATATATATAACACGTGCACACGGACATACACACATACATATATGCATAAACGTCGTATGTTCGTACATGTCACAGTTAGCCACGCTCGATTGGACGTCGCATATATAATACGTCGTACATATAAATATATATAACATACAAATATATGCGTGTGTACGTGTTTTGTGTAATTCCTTTCCTTTCTTTCTTTCTTTTTTTTTTTGTTGTTTATTTCTTTTCTTTCCAAAAGAAAAAAGAAAAATATTAAACATCGTATCCTTTTCGGTCCATCGTATTTCATTATCGGACGAGATCTCGAAATGTTTCGACTTGCAAAGTACGTACAAAGTTTATTTCTCTTTTTCTTTTCTTATTTTAATTTTTTCTCTTTCTCTCAATAAAATTTATATAACAAGCATCGCTAACGTTCGACCGTGATCTCTCAATCAATTTCTTTCTATTTCCTTTTTTTCTTTCTTTATTTCGAATTAAATCAGATAAAAAAAAATATATATATATATATATTTTAAATCGATATCTCCTATCGAATACGAGTTAGTCTTTACTTTGTTCTTGCATTATCGATGGATAAAACGTCGATAGACTCTCGCGAATTAAGACGATTTGCTTGCGAGTGCGAAGACAGAAATGACGCGAACGTAAAGTGTGCTGCTCTCTTACCTGTCGGCCAAATTTTTCTTACGCAATGAAACAAAACAAAAAATAAAAAAATAAAAAGTTAAAAATCCCCTAATTAACGACCGTTCATCCGAAGAACCAATCAAGATGAATCATCGATGACGGTTTTATTCGTCTACATGATTATTTGTAAACGAGATAATCACTTTCTCTTTGAATTAAAAAATATTCTCGATCGATCATTCATGATTCTGCTGCAAATGATTACATTTAATTGATATTCAATATCCATATGATTAAATATATATATATATAGCTCTTACCGAACGTACAGATTGGTAACATTTATTTATTATTTACGAATAATCATAACGACGATAAAATTAACATCATATGACTCTCACTGTGTTCATTATCGTCATGTTTTACTGTGCGTGGGTTAATCTTTTTATTTTTCTCTTTTTTTCTTTGATTTTCTTTGTTCTACCAAGTGAAATATCAAAGTGGGGAAAGATTATGACGCGTTATATACGAAACGTACGGTATGAAGAAATTTGGCCGAACTGATATTATATACATACATAAAAACAAACATACATACATACATGCATACATATATACGTACGTTCGTACGTACGTATCTTAACTCATGCGCCATTTCTATTCACGGACACACATACATACGTATTTACACGTGTACACACGTACTTACACGCTTAATCATTTTACACGTTGCAAAATAATATCGAACGAAACGAATAAGCTAATGTAAACGAGATAGCGAAGAAATATTATAAAATAAAAAATAAAAAAATAAGAAAAAATTAAATAAAATAAAGGCAAAGGAAAGAAGAGAAAAGAGAAGAAAAGAAAAGAAAAGAAAAGAAAAAAAAGAAGAAAAAAAATGTAACAAGATAAAATCTCTCAACGCAATCGTCTTAAAACTACGAAAGTACTGCAGTCGTCGTTTACAATCAACAGAAACATTGTTGCCACTCGACACCACTCATGAGCTCTTATTCTCTCCAACAATTGCATGTCATATATACATACATATATCCTCCCTTTTCATAACGTCTTTCTCTCTCTCTCTCTCTCTCTCTCTCTCTCTCTCTCATTCTCTCTCTTCTTTTTCTTCTTTTTTATTTTCTTTATTATTTTCTCTAAATCTCAAACGATCTAAGATAAATCTCTTCTCATGTTCGAAAAAGAAATTCTTTTTTTAGAGAAAAAAAAAGAAGAAAAAAATTGAAAAGAAAAACGAGTTCTCTACAATCAGCAACTTCTTCGAGAATCGAAGTGATTTTTCTTGGATACCAATTACCTCCTCTTATATTTCACTCTCATTCTTTCTCTCTCTCTCTCTCTCTCTCTCTCTCTCTCTCTTTCTCTCTTTCTCTTCTCTCTTTCTCTCTTTCTCTCTCTTATTCCATCGTCCATCCAATCATCGGATCGTTTTCCATGTGACTTAGTTGAAAAATAATCTAAAAAGTATCGCTCGAGAATCGTGCAAAGAAATGATTTACGAGGATGAAGATTACGTAAGATATAGAAATGAAAAATATTTATTATATAACACGTATAATATATATATATATATATATATATATATATATATATATATGTATATTATATATATTCATACATAAACCTACGATGAATTATGATAAAATATACGAGTATACATTATTATACGAATGAAATATGCATTATACACATAATATAAATCGTATCATATTTGGTTCTTATTTTCGTCTTTATTTTTATTTCTATTTTTCTATTTTTTTTTTCGGCGCCAGCCCCGTCTTAGAAGAATCCAATAATATCTTTTTTTGCGAATGAAAGTTAGAAAAAGAAGGACGAAGCTGCTCGGCTATGAGTTAAGACCGGCACTAAGAATTTCATTGACGATCTCTCTATTGTATCGCATCTCGTATTCGCAAGAGAAAGAGCCAGTCGTTTCCGTCACTAACGATTCATACTTCTTTTTTTTCTTTATTCTTTTCCTTTCTTTTTCTCTCTTCTGGTGATTCTTTCTTTCTTTCTTTCTTTCTTTCTTTCTTTCTTTATTTATTTCTCTCTATCTTTCTTTCCTCTTGAACGTCGCATTTTCCTACGCGCGATCATTTTCCTCACTTTTCTTTGCGCAATTTTTGTGTAATTAACAAAATGCTCCTGTTCGCAAGAATGAAAAAATTATGAAAAAATTGGCGAATGTTCATTACGGTCAAAATTGCAAGAATGAGAAATTTCGCGAATGTTTATTACGGTCAACATTGCAAGAATGGGAAAATTCGTGAAATGTTTATTACCGTCAAAATTGATAAAACGTAAAATTACAAAATCTTCATTACAGTCGTACGTACAATTAAGAAATAATTATTATCGTAATCTGCGCTTTATTTTCATTTTCATGAAAAAAGAGTCAGATAGAGATAGATAGATAGATAGATAGATAGATAGATAGAGAGAGAGAGAGAGAGAGAGAGAGAAATTCATGCGATAGATTTTTTTCTTTTTCCTTTTTCTTTCTCTGTTTGTTTTTTTCTGCTTCTTCTTTTTTTTCGTTCGCTCGAAAAAGAAACGAACCATGAAAAGTCTAACGATGGTTGATCGCACGCTCGCGACATACTTAATAATTATTATTGCTATTATTTGGAACTAGTGGGGAGGGGGGAGGGTTTTGCTTCTCCTTTCTTTTTATACCACTTAGCATTTCGCTTCTTTTTCTTCGTTTATTTCCTCATTTTTCACATTTTCACATCGAAGCGGTATGTGATGACTATGCTCCCTGATACTATGCTATATATATATATACCACGTGTATAATAACGTCAAAGATAACAGTATTCAAGTCACACGAAGATTATTTTTTTATGAACGCTGGTGTAGGAAGGTATTCTTGAAAGATGATCTCGTTAAAAACTGTCCCTATATTTTTTTTCTATATTCTTTATAGAGTTTAACTATATTTTTTCTTTTTTCTTTTTTCCATTCGTTCGTTCGTTCATCCATTCATTCATTATTACGCTACATCAAAAAGAAAGAAAGAAAGAAAGAAAATAAAAAACAAGATTTATTCAATTCATCAACATCTATAGATTGTACTTTCGAAAAAATATATTTACCCGTTGCACATATATGTATATTTATAGAAAGAAAAAATACAAAAATAAAAATAAAATTAAAAAT
>OU427003.1:3314344-3319344 GCA_911387935.1 Dolichovespula saxonica | reverse complement strand
ACTCGTCAATCGCTATTTACCCGATCCACTATGCCTCCCCTCAGCCCCCCCCACCCCGCCTATTTTTCGTGCCAAATGTAAATCCTTCCTCTTTTGTTTTAAATCGCTCGCTTTCCTCTTCCTCTTACGTTTTAATAATTTTCACGATGACGAAACAACGATGCAATTTCTGCGCGTATGTACGACGAAAGAGCTCTTTCTTTCCACTTAGTCGCCATAAATATTTTGACGGTGCCGTTGAAGTGCCAGGTTAACTTCATTTGTACGTGCATAGGAGCGCGCGCTAAAAAAAAAAAAAAAAAAAAAAAAAAACAAGAAAAAGAAAAGAGAAAAGAGAAAAGAGAAAAAGGAAAAATAAATATCCCTTAACACGTATCCGTATCTTTGACGATTACGCGATCGAACGATTACGTGTAAAAAAGAAAAGAAAAAGAGAGAGAAGAGAGAAAACAGCAAAGAGAAAATAGAAAAAGGGGAGAAAAAAGCGATTTGAAAGAGAAAGGAGGAAGAAAAAAATTAATCGAACGAGCTTTGGAAGTTCCTCCTGATGGGAACCGGGTGGAAAGGTGCAACGGAGAGTTTAACGCGTGCAGCAAGTTTAACGCGCTCGTACTTACACGCCCTCTCCCCTCCATCCCTCTTTCCCTGCCTCCCTCCCACCTATTTTCCTATCGCGCAGTGACAAATAGACAGTGCTTCGTTTCTAAGCGCGCGCAGCTTCTCTCGTAAGAGGAAAAAGAAGAAGAAGAAGAAGATAAAAACGAGTAGTAAAGATAAAAAAATAAGAAAACAAAAATGAACGAAAAAAAGGAGAGAGAGAAAATACGAAGAAGAGTCGCACCTAGCGCGATTTTTCTACGTTGAATGAGGGTGACGGCGGTGGGGGCGGGGGAGAGGTATGTAAGTCGCCTTAATTACGTTAATGCGGACGAATAATCTCGCGCTCGGACCACGCGTGACGGAAAAATGCTCTCTCTCCTCTTAGGATTTTTCTTTGTCCGTTTGTTTGTTTGTTTTTGTTTTCTTTCTCTTTATTTTATTTTATTTTCTTTCTTTTTTTGTTTTCTTTTTAATCCTAAACGACGTAACCCAAGCCGAAAGGGTTGTTTCAGAGAGAAAATTTAAGAAATAGAAAAAGAGGAAGAGAAGGAGGAAAGCTTTATAAAATTACAATCCTTCTCTCTCTCTCTCTCTCTCTCTCTCTCTCTCTCCCCATTCTCACATTTCACAACAAGATTCTCAAATTTCTTTCCCTCCCGTCGAACCATCGTCGTACCTTTAAACGCATGAAAAATAGAGGTTTTTTTATAAAAGGGTTGACAAGAGTGACGGAAATTGAACGAACAAATCGAACGAACGATTGGTATCGTTTTAAAAACGTAAAGCGAATATAAAAATAAAAGGAAAAAGAGAGAGAGAGTGGCGTAAAAATGAAAACCGAACGCGTGAAAATGAAAAATGTCGACGAAACGGCAGGAAAACGGATCGGTTTCGGAATATTCGTTGAAATTCTCATGTGACTTTATCATTCACACCAATTCGAAACCAACTCCAATCACACTCCACCACCGCGCCCTTCCCCCGTGTCTCCGCCCTCCCCCCGTCCTCAGTCACACCAGTAGTCCTCCCTTTCTGTCCCGTTTTTAATAGAAATGTGAAAAAAAAGGCAAACGCGTGTTCGTAGATCAACGACGAGTTTTTTTTTCCCAGAGAGTTTAGCGATTCGTCGTTGGTTCATATATATTTAGATCGAAAAAGAGTGACGACAAGGAGGGGGGGGGGGAGGAGACATAAAACGTGAAAGGAAAAGAAAGAAAAAAGATATGTATATATATATGTATAGAAAAGAAAAGTGAAAAGAAAAGAAACGTAAAGGAAAGTTGGAAGCGTTTCTCTCCCCTTCCCCCAGACACACCCTCTTGCCCCCCGCCCCTATTTGAAATAGGGAACGAACGGAACGCAGCCTATGGACGGTCCATCCGAAGCTGGATCATAATTGTGAACCGTGAGCCAATATTATGCATGAAATTCTTTTCTTTGATTGCTTATGAAACAATAATTAATAATATATTTACGTATATACATATATATACATATACATATATATATATATATATATATATATATATATATATATATATATTATGTATACTTAAATGTATTTCTGTATTGTTTATACCTAGTTGTTATATACAACGTTGCTTTAATCGTTTCGAGCTAATCATTTTGTTTTAACGAACTCTCTCTATATATTATGTATCGTGCCAATTAATTGCACGATACAATACGTAATAGTATATGTGTGTGTTTATTTATGTATATGTATGATAGAAAAGCCTAGTAATAATGGCAATCGTAGTAGTAATAGTAGTAATAGTAGTAGTAATAGTAGTAGTAGTAGTTAGTTCAATATCGTAGGCGGTTGCATATCTCTGGTTAAAACAACATCTCTGCCGCATGCGATATAGTCTCGTTCGTTGTTCGTTTCTCGCTAAAATTTTCTGCTTGACCAAATAAAAAATGAAAATAGAAAGGTAACATAACACAACGTAACGTATAATTTTTTTAGCCTCCCCTCACCCCCTCACCCCCCCGCCCCCTCACCGTCGCTTCCCCCCCGGCAATCCCCGCGCTCTCCTCGCCTCGAACAAAATCTCAATCCATAAAAAAAAAGGAAAGATATTGTTCGAAACCAAGCCGTGCGTGCATTTAATCGCCTTGGAATGCTTATTTCCATTTTTTCGTTCCTATTTTCCCCCTCCCCGCCATATTTTTTTCCTCCTTTTCTTTACTCTTCTCTTTCTTTTTTTCTCTCTCTAAACTAGTCCCCCCCATTCTTTTTTTCTTTTTTACCAAACTAGTCCCCCATTTCTTTTCCAAAATCAGAACTAAAAACAATCGAGAAGAAAGAAATAAAAGAACGGTGGTATGGTAGATTGGGGGATGGGAAAAAAAGAAAAAACTAGAAAATACTAAAAAAAAAAAAAAAAGAAAAAAAAATTTCTACCAAACACAACGCCCGCCACCATGTCAGCGAACTCTTCTTCTCCGTCGCTTCTCCGCTTCCTCGGGGGAGTCGACGTGTATGTACGTTTCTGTTGTATTTTATATAGAGTAAAAAAAAAAAAAAGAAAGAAAGAATGAAAAAAACGAAAAAAAAGAAGAAGAGTACGAATAAGAAAACGCATATACATAAAAAAGAAAAAAAAAAGAAAAACAGAAAGAACGAAAGAACGTTTGTGAAAGAAAAGAGAAAAGAAAAATGGAAAAGAATAAAAAAGAAAAAAAATCACTGTACCTTCGTCGGCTAATAATTTAGCTAACAATCTAGATAAGCAGTCCGCGTGTTTCCAAGTTTATGTCCTTTGGGAGATCCTGGAATCGCTACGAACGATCGATCCGTCCGTTTCCGTTTGCTCATTCGATAAAGCAAACGAAAAAGAAAGAAATTTTGATTTTCGACAAAATGAGTTCGTGAGTAAACGATAAGGAAAACACCATGTTGAGTATCGTACAAGTATCGAAGACTTCGTTAGAAAAAAAAAAGGTACAGTGATTTCCTTCTCAAACACACAAATACATAATGTGATAATAATTTATACAAAATATATATATATATATATATATATATATATATATATATATATATAATATAAAATTCATTTATCTATTCGTCGAGTCATCCAAGTGCAGTATCAATCGTCGCTACGATCGAGGATTGATCCTGCACACGCGAAAGTCCGACATGCTGTTGGATCATAAAAAGGAGAAAACAGAGAAAAAAGATGGAGAGAAAAGAAAAAGAACAAGAAAAAGAAAGCGAGAAAAAAAAACGAAGAAAAAAGAAAAGTAAGGCGCCAATGACTTCTCAGCGGCGTCAAGTTAAGTGACCATTCAAGAGAACGTTGACCGAGTTAACGGGAAAGAAAAACCCAGGCCTGGAAGCACTGCATTATTTCATTTCATTATGACGATTCGATATGAAGTAGAATAAGTATAAAATGAAATAAAATGGACGAGTTTTGCTTTTCTTTTCCTTTTTTTTCTTTTTTTTCTTTTTTTACGATTGGCTTAACCAAAGGAAGATTCGTAGGTACAAAGATCGATAATGAATTTTCGTTGATAATTGTACATTAGGACGATTGAACGTAATTAATTAGACGATAAAGAAGACCAAAAAAAGAAGAAAAGAATTAAAAAATGTTCGCTCGACGTTTCTCCGTTTAGAGCAAAAGAGATTGATTGGATTCTTGACAAATTTATAAATCATTAAGATAATTACGAAACGATGATGAACGCGGGTCAACAACGACCCCGGCAAGTTCGTTAATTACGTTAACGAGGTCAACGGAATTTACTGTTTGAATGGTCGATTTTGTTGAAAGTAGATCAATCGACTTTGATTTACATCGTTTTTGTCGACATAATTATCGCCAAATCGTTGTTGCTGTGATAAGCGATTCCCAAATTTACGAGAACTATTTATCTCAATTTTCGACATTGGATTAATTAACTTTTTCAAGCGACAATTCGTAAGGTAATATCGATAAATTACAGATCTCGTTTGTTTGTTTGTTTTTTTTTTTTTTTAATTCTTTCATTTCCCTTTAACATTGACGGATCTCTATGCAATGGTTCCTGAGTATCCATGAATTTTTTTTGATTCGTTTATTGAGAGTAATATCGTCAAATGTCGATCTATCGATGATAATAATAATAATAAAAACAACAACAACGATTTGCGTTAGAAATGCATCGATTTCGAGTCCAATCGAATTTCAACGAATTCGATGTGTAAATGACGATCGCGATAATTAAATCGCGAATTCATCGTAAGTACATGAAACCCTTTTAACTTTAATTGCACTCTCTGAATTTCGTTTTGATCCCGTTAATTAAATAAAAAAAAAAAAAAAAGAAAAAAAAAAGAAAAAAGAACAGGAAGAAAAAAAGAATAGAAGGGGGAAAAAAGGCAAGAAAGAGAAAATGCATTAAATTTT
>OU427003.1:3211844-3309344 GCA_911387935.1 Dolichovespula saxonica | reverse complement strand
CGGACAAACGAAAAAAATAGAGGATGAAAATGAGGAAGTAACTCGGTGACGACAGTGGCGATAGGAGGGTAATAGGAGGGAGGGAGGGAGGGAGGGGGCGAGTACTTCGTCATATAGAAAAACAATGTATTTGGTGGTACAAGTTGTCATCACTTTCACGTATGAACAACTTGTTTCACAACATACATTGTTTTTCTATATGACGAAGTACTCGCGTTGGCTTTCCCTTAGAAAGAGAACGCGAGGGGTAGGGAGGGAGGAATTACAGAAAAACACACATCTATATAGAAACATATAAATACACGTACACGAGTACACGAACACGCGTATGCTGATGCCATTATAATACTCTCAACTGCATAACACACAATTCACAGAGGGATACGCGCCCATATGGGCACACGAATCATCAATATAGAGAGAGAGTGAGAGAGTGAGAAAGACGGGGAGAGAGAGAGAGAGAGAGAGAGAGGGGACATATATATATATACATATGCATACACACGCACATACGCGCTTACATACATGCACACGTACACATTGGGAAGACCACGTGCCACAGAGAATGGAGAAAAAAATCAACGCAGAGGGCCCTGTATAGCCACGGCCTGTCAACAGTTTACAATACATATAAGATTGCAAATACTATGAATCTAACGTATTTCAGTTAATTCATTTGTTCCTTTCATGAAATGAACAAATGAAACTGAGAAATACAGAAAGAAATAAGAGAAGAGACTAAAGAAAAAGGCAAAAAAAGGTAAGGAGCAAAGGAAAAAACAATGGTTGAATTACAGAAATAATGTAGAATTAAATGAGGCGAAGAAGGGAAAACAAAAGGAAGGACAAAGAAAAACGGGGATAAAAAGAAATTAAAAAAAAAAGGAAATAAGACGAGTATAAGGGTTGAGAAAAGACGAGAGAAGGCGAAAAAAAAAAAGAAATGAAATCAAGAAACGAGACCATCTCGTATAAAGGACACACGCTCTCTCATTCCCTCTCTCTCTATCTCTCTTTCTCTTTCTCTTTCTCTCCTTTACCTATCCACCCAATATCCCTCTTGGTCTTTATCGTGTCTCACATTTTTCCTGCCGTTTCAAAGAGCCGCCGTCATATTTCTCTTTCTTTTCTCTTCTTTCCTTTTTCTCTCTTTTTCTTTTTCTTATCGGAATCAACGAAACGTAAAAATTAGGAGGCGATGGGGAGGGGGAGTAGGAATAGGTCGGATTCGGTGGTGCGGCAATGAAACGATACGATAACGATGAAAATAACGAAAATTTTCTTCGAAGAGAACAAAGAGATAGATTGGTCGTCATTCGTCCTCCTCCTCCTCATACTCCTTCTGCTCCTCCTCCTTCTCTATCGTCATCCTTTTCTTTCACCTCTTCACCCTTTCTTCCTTTCTATATCTCTCTCTCTCTTTCTCTTTCTATAAAAGATAAAAGATCGAGAGGAGTTCAGGTTCTTAGAGGCTCGATATCATAACGCTCGAGGCTGGAAATCTGGCACATACGTACTTACGAACGTTAATACTAAGTCTAACTAAAAATAAGAAGGATAAAAAAAATGATTTAAAAAATAATAATAATAATAATTGATAGGAACAAAAAGATTAAAGAAAGGGAAAAATATTTATTTCTTATTTCGTAACAAAAAAATATATATATATATATACATACGAGAATTCTGTCTTCCTATTTCTTCGGCTTATTATATATATATAATAACGACAGGAAAAATGTGAGACACGATAAATACCAAGAGGGATATTGGGTGGATAGGTGGAGAAGGAGAGAAAGAGAAAGAGAGATAAAAAGATAGAGAGAGAGCGAGAGAGTGATAGTAGAAAGGAGGAAATTAAAAATTAGTATACAATGAAGATAATGAACTCTTTTCGATGTTATTTGAATAATAGCGTAGAATTAAACATTATATCTAAGAAGAATTTATGCAATCTACATGGCAATCAATCAACCATAACTGGATAAGACTAGATAGAGAAATGAAGAGCTGGAGGGATTCAGAAGAAGAGAGAGAAAGAGAGAGAGCGTGAGAGAGTGAGAGAGAGAGAGAGAGAGAGAGAGAGAAAGGGAGAGAAAGAGAGAGAAAGGGAGAGAAAGAGAGAGAGAGAGAGAATGAGTTTCATTTCCAACTAAGAGAAGAGCACTTTTCGTTCGTCATACTCGTTCAGTTTGAGAGAAAAAGAAACAAAAAGAAGGGGGCGCGTTAATTGGTTGGCGCATGCCCGTATGTATGTATGTACACGAATACATATATATGTACGTATATATATACGACGAATATTTCAATTGGTTTTAACGTCGAATGAATCGTATTATCTGCATGATACGTTAATTAAAACAAATCAAAGCGAAAAAAAAACGAAAAAAGAAGGTACAATCATCTAAAGGCTCGAGCTTAGAATTACGCGATGAATTAGCCAGATAAATAAGATTGATATCTTCGAAATTGTCCTTCTTTATCCTTTCCCTTTCCGTGATTTTCTTTTTTTGTTTATTTATTTTCTTTCTCTTTTCTTCCTACCTTTTTTGTCTAATCGATTAAACGAAACGCTCGATTGCTATTGGTCTCTTCTCCTTTCTTTTCGATGAATGAGTACGACAGAAAAAAAGAGAGAAAGAGGGGAAGAAAGAGAGAAAGATAGTGACATACACGCACACACACGCACACACATACAAACACAAACAAATAAAAAGTTTAAAAACGATAAATTAAAAGAAATAATGCGATTTCGTTGCCGATCCAAATTGATGGAATTTTTGTCGTTAACAATCCTACATATTACGTGTTATATATATTTAGAAGTAAACAGAATACAGTGTTTATTGTTAAAAAAAAAAAAAAAATAACGAATGAACAAACAAAATTAATCGGCAAGATTTATTCGTCGTCGTGTTGGTGTGAAGAGATATAAAAAATAAAAAGATAGAAAGAAAAAAAAAAGGAAAGAAAGAAAGAAAAAAAAAGAAAGAAAGAAAGAAAAAAAAAGAAAGAAAGAAAGAAAAAAAAGAAAGAAAGAAAGAAAAAGAAAGAAAGAAAGAAAGAAAGAAAAAAAAAGAAAGAAAGAAAGAAAGATAAGAAAGAAAAAAAAGGAGTAGGGAGAGAGAGAAAGAGAGAGAGAGAGAAAGAGAGGAATAAAGCCGAAAGTTCAAAGCTCAATGTTATTTTATTGCTGGGATTGTGTGAAATGATTTGACCGGGCAAAAGTAAACGAAAGATAAATAAATAAATAAAGAGAAAAAAAAAAATCTTGAATGTGAGTTCGTTCATTCGCTTAGAATTATAGGTGATTTACGAAATCAGAAAAGAATATACTGTAGCGAGTTGGCTAATGTTATATATATATACATATACATATATACATATATATATATATATATATATATATATATATATATATATATATATATCATCCGTTATATGATCTATCGTTTGCTTGAAACTCTGTGCATGAAAGAGGAGGAAAAAAAAAAGGAAAAAAAAAAAAAGAAGAAGCATTACAAATCCTTTTATCCAGACGCATAAAAAAAAAAAAAAATATATATATATATATTGTCGTGCTCCACGCGATATCAAGAATTTCAATTCTTGATCGCATACGTAAAAAAAAAAAATTTCTTCTTACTCAACCTTTCTCACTGACGAGATTATTCTCGATCAATCTCAATCAATAGACGTTGTCGATGTATGTTAACAAAAGAAAGCACTTTGGATCGGCCGTTGAAAATTATTTGATGTTTATTCAAAACTTATTATAGTTAGCCGTACGCGTTAATTCGTGTTCTATCTTATCAATCCTTCCAGATGGATCGTTGAAAAAAAAAAAAAAGAAAAGCAAAGAACAGAACAAAAACAAAAACTACAAAAAAAGTAAACAAAAATAATGTGTGTAGACTTCCATGAATGAGAAAATATAATAATAATATACATTGTCCGTTTTACGAAGTTGTCATCGTTTATGTAATTTATTGTTAGTACTAGAGATTGTCCGATATCGATCGATCGATCGATCTATCATTGTATCGCCTTTTGTTATTTCTTTCGCATGAATCTTACGATGTGCTCGATGACGAAGGAGTGAATAAACGGGATAGAGAATTGAGAAAGGGAAAGGATAGAGAAAGAAAAGAACACAAGAGAAAAAGGAAAAGGAAACACACGTATACACATGCGCACACGTAGAAGAGAAAAAAAGAAAAGTAAGTAAAAGAGAAAGAAGAAGAGAAGAGGAAAGGAAAAAAAATAATCAAATAAATCGTAACGCGTTTGTATATACTACATAAATAAATCGCATGAGAGAATCAGAGACTACGGTTAATTAACGCGTTGCGACTCATATTCGACACGAATTATTATTATTCGTACGCATCCTTTTAAAAATATTTCGATAATTATATAATTGTAAATGAGTGAAAACGGACGAAGGGGTGATGAGAGGAGAGAGAGAGGAGGGGAGGGAGGGAGGAAGAGAGAAAAGAAAGAGGCAAAATAAAAAATTACAAATTAAAAAAAAATCATTTTCATCGATAGGACGGAGAAATCAGTATTAATACGAAAAGCAGACATTTTAATCGCATTCGTGTATTCGTACGTTAAAAATTCCTTCAACAGGATAAAGAAAAGAGAGAGAAATAAAAGAGAGGCAAAAAAAGAAAGATAAAAGTCATATACGATGTATATAGTACAATAAGAGCACGTACGGTATATTAAAAATAAATTAATTAAAAAAAAAAAATAAAACAAAATACTATATTAAAACAATTATTGTAAACGATATGGTACTATCATCTGTGGTTAAAAAAAAAAAGAGAACAAGCAAAGAAGAAAAAAAAAGGAAAAGAAAAAAAAAATAAATAAAAAGACAACATCGTCGATGTAAAGCAGAACTAAGAAATGAGGTAAGGGGCAAAGTGGAACAGTGAAGATGAGAAAAGAATAGGAGAAGATTAGGAATAAAAATAAGTGTAAGGAAAAACGGAAGAGGAGAAATGGGGGAAAAGAGAGGGAGAGAAAGAGAGAAAGAGAAAGAGAGAAAGAGAAAGAGAGAGAGAGAGAACATAAAAGGGGAGGAAAGAGAAAAACGAAAGGAAAGTTCGCCATATTTCTGTACGCATAAATATTATCATAATATACGTAAATGAATAGTAAACTACTCGTTAGAAAATCACTTCGAAAAAAAAGGATAAATTTTTTCTATCGGTCAAATAAGAGAATTGATTTGAAATTTTAACGTCTACGGAGAAAACTCTATGAGAGAGAAAGAGAGACGCTTTTTTCCTTTTTGTTCTCTTTTCTTTTCTTTTTTTTCGCCCTTTTTTCGTTTCTCGTAGTAAACACGAGAGGAAGATATAAAAATAATATCGCATAAACGTATAATATCTCTCTTCCATAAACAATTCCATGGAACGTGTAAAAGTACGGGGCCGTTAAAAGGACGTTAAATGATCGAGTAAAATTATTTTTGGACGAAGGACGGAAAGGTGTTTTGCAACGATCGTACGAATTTCGAGGTTTAAACGGAAAAAAAAGAAAAAGAGGAGGAATAAAAATAAAAAAAGAGTGAGAAAGAATAAATGAAGAAAAAAGGGCTGAGAAAAATTAAAAAAAGAAGAAACTTCGATCGGAGAATATCGATTTAAAGAGATGCTCGCAGAAAGAAAGAAAAGAGAAAAAAATTGATCCTCGGTCCATTTTTTTTTTTTTTTTTTTAATGTTTTCTAACGAGTAGTTTACTGTTCATTTACGTATATTATGATAAAATTTATGCGTGCAGGAATATGGCGAACTTTCCTTTCGTTTTTCTCTTTCCTTCTGTTTTTTGTTTTCTCTCTCTCTCTCTCTCTCTTCTCCTTCTACGTCATACCAGCATAAATAAGTGACACGTGGATTGTTATAGCAAATAGGTAGAGAGATTATTGCGAAAGTTGAAGGAAAGAAGAAGCAAGGAAAAAAATAGAGAGTGAGAGAGATAAAAGATGGATCGAAAGGAATATATCTCCATCGGAGATGAGTAAGACGGAGGAAGGTAGACGAAAAGAAAAAGGAAAGAAAAGAAAAGAAGAAATAACAATAAAGGAGGAAGTTGTTCTAACGTCGTAATAGTTCGTACACGTTGATTTAATCGAACATACATTTCCTTGGCCCATTCTATGAGATATACACGAGGCGATATATACACGTATAATTCAAATACTTATTTATGTAGACCGATTTAGAACTCGCGATCGAATTCGTTCGTTTTTCCCTTCCAAAAGAAAAAAAAAAGAAAATGAAAAAAATTATTTCATAACGTGTGATAAAGAAAACAAGGACTTGATCTCCGATTGGTTCATACCGACAATTTCATCTTTCTTCCCCAATTCGTTTTCCTTTTGAAAAGAAAAAAAAATTGAAAAAGAAAAAATGTATCATTTCTATGATAATATCATATAATAAAATCCGAAATCCATTATTCCTTTACAATTATTTTTGCGTGCGATATTAGAATAATAGAATGATGATACGATGAGACAGGGATAGAGAGAGAGAGAGAGGGAGAGAAAGAGAAAGAGAGAGAGAGAAAGAGAATAAAAAAATGACGATGAACTAAAAAAGAAAAAAAAAATAAATAAAAAAAATAAAATAAAAAATAAGATACATAATAAAAAATAAAAAATGTGTCTCTTTCGACGTGAATCGTATTAAATTATATATATATTATTTAAGTGAGAACAGACGGAACTAATTGTATTGTTTTTAATCGGAATAATAAAAGTAAGCACTTCGATGTAATGAATGCGTTTCTTTTGTCTTTTCTACGACACGTCCCTCCGATTTTGATTTTCTTCTTCTTATTCATTCATTCAGGTGACATCTCGTATCCTTCATATTGTCATCATCGGGATTTAAAATCATCGTTATTTTGATCTACCTATGATATTTTTCTTTTTCTTTTTTCAAAAAAAAAAAAAAATACATTACCCAGTGCCGCATAATAAGTTGGGGGACAACTCTTCCATATCTATTCGACTCAATTCTGTATTCGACACGCAAACACACAGGTAAGGGCATCATAAATCTATTTCTCCGTACTCAACGACGAACGTTAAAGGTACACGGATAAAAAACAAATGGACGAAATGATACGCATTTCTTCGCAATTACATTATCGAAAAATAAAATCCTCGAGCTTTCTTCCTTTGAACGATCGTGCATTTTAATAACGCTAAAACGTTTCTAATCGAAGTAAAATTAAGATCTTTTCCATCGATGTATCGTGTCGTCGTACGCAATATATACGTGTGCGTGTAAGAATTAATATATGTATACGTATAAATATCATCCGTAAATATATTAATGCGACAGACAAATTGATGATTAAATTCGATATATCTCGATTCGAATTTTATTAAAAAATGAAATTGTTCGGAAGTCGTAGATAATGGAAAAGTTACTTTCGTTTCGGATTACTCGTCCACCGGCTTAATTTATACGATTCGCAAATGTCGCTGGAGTTTTGAATTTTCGAAATTTTCGGACGAACCTCGATCGGAAACGATCGAGAAAGAGCGACGGCGATGATATTATATCCACGAAGATAATACTCGATTAACCAAGCTGAAACGAATTCGGTAATCATAAAATGATAATCGAAATCAGTAATCAAAGAATAATAATATTCCGTGTTAGAATCGATTAGTCTCGATTTACGATAAACGAATGATATATACTTGATCATACGAATATCTTCCCTTTGTAATATCGAATTAACGTAATTTCTTCCTTTTTTTCTTTCATTTTCTTTCTTTCTTTTTTCTTATCTAAAAATCACCGTGAGTCAACACAGAAAGACAATATCGTGCCGCTTTCCACGTTTCCTAAATATTATAATTCAAACAATGGTATGATTAAGTTAGGCGAACGAGTTTGATCACAACGAATCTCAATTATCGAAGCCCCTTCGATAATATCGATACATCGGTTTGTAAGTCGTAATACGTAATACGGTTTGTAAATCGTAATAAGTCGTTTACCGGCGAACTTTTAACGAAGGGCGCATTTTCGATAAAATTTAATTATGTTTTATTTAATAAATTTTCAACGAAGCCACAGGATAATTCCCGTGGATCTAATTTAATACGGTTCACAGCAGTTCTCGATAAAATTCCCGTTAAATACTTGCTCGGGTATAAAACTTATCCTACTGCTCGTCCTAGATAATATATATATATATATATAGATCTTCAGACTTGTGTGATATCGACTACAGGCTTGCGGGAAAAATAATCGACTAATGGAAAATTAATGAACTATGATAATATTAATGAAAAATAAAAACGCGTTAAAAGAACCGCCAATATCCCTTCTCTCGGTTCGATCGTGTCGGTGTACGTGTGTGTGTGTGTGTGTGTGTGTGTGTGTGTGTACGCTCGTATAATAATAGCCGTCGGCCTCGTTTCTCTGGCGCCAGTGAATTCAAGAGAGCTGGAGCCAATAATGACAAATCAGACAACGTGTCGGTAGTGAATTATTTGATAACAGCTGTTACGAAATTGTACTAATACGTATTTCGTAAGAGATACGAAACAGTACGATTAATGGATTAACATTAACACTCTTTTCTCATACTTGATTAACGGATTATTTTTTCTTTTTATTTTTATTTTTTTTTTTTGAATCTGTTTAAAATAATTTGTTATAATAAGAAACCGGTAATAATAATATTAATTAGAAAAAAGTAACAAATAAATAAATAAAATATATATATATATATTTAAATCCTGTTGTAAATTTTTCATCCTTCGTTTATTTCGCCATATTGTTCTAAGGATATCAAAATCAAAGATGTCACTAGATTCGAAGTTGAGATTTGATTACGATCGGAGTTCTCAATCTCTTAAAACGTTTCATGCAATTCTTCATTCTAATAAAAATTATTTACACATGCACACACACACACACACACACACACACACACACACACACACACACACACACACGCACGCACGCACGCACGCACACACGCACGCACGCACGCACACACACACACACGTACATACGCATATTATATTATACTTACGTATATATAATTATTGCGAGGAAAAAAAATATATATATATAATAAAAAAATATATTATATTGCAAATATGTATATAATTCGATAACAGACGTAACAAATAACGAATATATATATCAAATGATAAAGCGATCATCATGGGAGATACTAAATTTTGATTGAATTTAAATGCGGCTATTCGCTCGACAGTACTTGCGTTATTCAGACTTATCATATATCGCAAGCAATATCGACCCAGGTCTCACCACGTGGAGGTTGCCGCATACGCAGACCCACGAGCTATGTATTACCAATATAAATTACTTCAGAAACAATCACAAAGAATTCTTATTAAAAATTTGACAGTAACTATTTACGATTTGGGGGAAAAAAAGAAGAAAAAATAAATAATATCAATTGCTTGACGAATGACGAATTAATTTCTAAATGATCGAGAATAAAAGAAAAATTTATCGGTCCTTCTTCATTTATTTGTGAAACAGTATTTCTATCGCACGTGTACGCTACGTTGAAAAGTGAAAATAAAAAGCAATGGTTACGGTAAACTCGCCATAACCTATTTTGATTAAATAAAGATCACGTGTTATATTAAACATCCTTTCTCATTTCACAATAAGAATAAACAATATTATTAAAAAAAATATATATATACATCCTTATATAAATAATAACGTGAAAATAATCAAAATATTATTAATATAGAATAAAGTTAATATATAATAAGAATATGTACATAAATTTGAGTGTATATATATATATATATATATATATATATATATATATATATTAAAAATTAATATGATTTAAAGTATGATTAGTAAATCAGAAATAATTAAATCTAGCTTATAAAATATTATACGTGATATAAATGAGACTTACATAGATGAACCGGAATGAAAGAAGTCGTAACAAGTCTAAACACGTCTTAACAGCTGCTTGGAAAAAAGATAACTGCGTAACACGTAGTAGGACGAACGTCGAGTGTCGTGCCAAGACGACCTTTCGTTTTGTTTTAATTATGTCCTCATGTATCTATATGTGTACAGGACGAATCGATATGTCTACGTATACGTAATATAAACACGTGTACGAAAATCATATATATAAGACAAAATTCAATCGGGTCGCGACTAATCGATGAAATATTATTAATCGATAGTAAGATTATCTTATTTAAAATTTTCAAAGGATGCCTTTACATGCGCGTAGATTATACGTGAAAATCGCTTGTCTTCGAGCATGATTCTTTGCGACGAAAATGAAAGTTCATCAAAATTGATTCTCGTACGGTAAGGGGGGTAATTTTATTTTTCGAAATTATCCTTCGATCGTCAAAATCTGTGCCAAAAAAAATTGCTACGCTTCGTGAAATATAAACGAAACGTCACGGGAAAGGTTCGTTTTATTATCGATCGTAATATTTTATTGTTCGTAAGATACGTACATCTACGAAGATAGAATACGTCGTATATTTTTTTTTTTTTTTTTTTATAAATCGCAGAATGAAATATTATTACGTGCGACATTTATCGTACGTTAATTACTTTTGACTTTGTTCCATGGCTTTGAAATTACGACAAAGTTCTTTCGTATCCGCGAACGATTCTCCGACATTGATACTAAGCGACAATTGATTTATCACCTTCAGTGCTTCGATAAATTTTTTCATTGTCATCAGTCTGGTTGAATTTATTGAAACGATACTGATTGCACGATTATAACTATCCGTTGGGTATACCATACATCCAATTTTTTCCTGCAATATTAATTAACAGATTATCATTGAGGATCGCGTAAAATATTTTCTTCGACGTTTCAACGATCCTCAATAATATAAACTAATATGTAAATAATTAAATATACAAGGTAACAGTACCTTATTGTCGTAATATATTTGATTTTGCTTGCAAAGATTTATTAAAGTGCTCCCGCAGTATTTCGATAAACCGGTGCCGAAGAGTTTAGCGCAACAGATAGCGTGTCTATTGGCTTTGTTTAATAATTCGATTAGATTTTTAACTTTCGACTCGTTCCCGATATTATTTCGTTGAAAGTAACTGCAAGTTTTTGAATTTTTCATATGAAACTTTGATCCATTTACTTTTGATATAGCGGAGAGCTTACCTCTTGTTATCATCCTTCGATGGGCCAACACAGAATTTGATCCAATCACTGAATGCTATTAAATCAGTATAATACGGATCTACGTCCACCACCCAAGATTGTTGGATCTATAATCGAAAATAACACGATCATTTAATTGCTAACACGTTAAATGTCATAAACGTTTCCAACGATCCATCTTAAACTTAGTCCTGTTGGGTTCATTTATGACGATAATAAAGTCGAACGAACGTAACTTTCGATCGTAAAAAAAAAAAAAAACGATAGATATTTACCTTATAGCATCAAACTTTTTAAAAATAAAAAATAAAATTAATAAGACGATCGTATTGATATATGTAAAATTGGAATGACAATTAACGCGTTGATATGTGTAAAGTGTTAAACGGATGTAGTGTGTGTGTGTATATATATAAACTATATATATGTATATATATGTGTGTGTATATATATATATATATATATATATATATTATATTCCTACATCAGATTGATCCTGAAAAGTTACAACATCGATGCCGAAGTATCCAACAACATGTTCGTTTTGCAATATAATCCCAACTTTTTCTACCAGCTTGTCGAGCTCTCCCTGGAGAATTTTATTCTGGGGTAAAAAGTATGCCATGTCGTTTCTAATATCTGCACCATAATGAATAACTTCCGCCGCGGTGATGACAATAGGCTTGGCCAAATCGTGCTCGATAAACACGCCGATACTTAAAACATCGTAATAATTGTTTGGACAAGCCTGTATTATACCACCTGATCAAATTCAATGAAAAGTAAGTTTAAATATCACATTAGCGAGGTTTTACGTTAACGTGGTAAAAATTTACCATACAGCTCCAAATCGTGAAAAAATTCTTTTTGACTTTTGTATATCGATTTTTGAACTTGCAATTCCATCGGCAACGTTTCGGCCAACAATTTACACAAATAATCCTCGTTTATGGTGCACGTTCGTTCCTTAATTTCAACGGATAACATATCTTTATACGATTAAAATGTTATATCGACATATCGATAATAACGTTCTCAACGACGACAATCCTTTCGAATAGTTATTTTAGTATGAAAAATAATAAAAGCCTTACTATGTTCCTGATAGCGCTTCCAAGTATACCTTTTTTGAAATGAATGATAGCCGTTTGATGCCCATTAAAACCATTGTCTATTTTTACGAACCACGTTTTGTATGTTGGATACTCGATGACCATTACAGCCATACCTCTGCATAACTATAAGATATATTATTTGTTATATACGACAAAACATAATCGGCGATTATGAAAGCGACATTGAATTCTTTTTTATCTGGTTATATAACCGGAATAATGATGAATCGACGTGCAATAAATAAGTCAAAAGTGTTGACTGACTAGTTTTTTTTTTCTTTTTTTATGGATAAACCGAACAAACCGACATTGAAAATTCATTAATATCCTTATGGACGAGTCAATAACAACAACAAATCGTTGTCATTTCATAGCGAATTTTATGTTGATTAGAAAAAAAAAAAATTATATATCAAAGAACAATTATTAAATATTATTATTTCATTGTTCATCCTTTTATTATCAGACGTAATAAACCCGTATCAATGAAATGCATTCGCGTTGCGATTTATTTGGAAATGAGATTTTCTATGAAGCCACGTAATTACACATTTTCGAGTAATTTTTCTTTATATATTTATATATATTCAGTTTTATCACCTCTCCAGTTGTACCACCCTATATATACATATATATATATATATATATATATATATATATATTTTTTTTTTTTTTAATTTAATTAAATCCATATCATCGTAATGATGATCGATATAACACGAAGTTGAGTAATAAACTGATTTTACATCATTGGCCGCTTTCATTATTACCGAACTAATATTACTTGTAACGTGATTGAGAGACAAAATTACAAGTAAATCTTGTTAAATGTTCATTCAAAGAGATTACAATGGGTTATGTATATATCGTTTAATCACCTGACCGAAGCTATGAACGTGCAGGAACGGAGGATGCTGAACTTTGTTAATATCCAATAGTTGCATTACGTAGGACTTTTTCAATAAACGTTTTTGAAACTGCAATGGCAGACCTGTTTGGGAATTATTTGTCAATGTATAAACGATTGGCGATTAGATTTATATGAAGCGAATGAATGGAAGTATTCCCGAATGTCAAGCTTTCTCAGAATACGGCCGGAGAAACGAGTAACGCATTTATTTCGAGAAATTATAAATATATTTCGTTCTTAATGTATGAAAAAAAGAAAAAATATCGTTTCGTTCGATCGTCATTATTTTAAGTATATATATATATATATATATATATATATATATATATATAAATTAATTATTACATCTGCCCGAGATTATTGCACGCCCGTTGAAAATCGATTTATATAATCTCCTATTTCTCTTTCCTCCTTCTTCCCCCTTCTTACATCCCGTTTAAGCTACGACTCGAATCATTTCCCGGACGTTTTCAAATCACTCCAAATTATCGATATCATCGTCGGTGATGACCGTACGTTTTGCAATGGAAAAAAAAAGAAAAGAAAAAAACAAACGATCGCTTACCCATCATCGGTATCTGTAATTCGCAAGCAATGAAGATATTTTTTTGATCTATCACACCGGGCAAAATGAAGGCGTGTCTGCCGGCTGTCAAATGTCTGACTCTTCGATACACATCCGACGAGAAGAATAAATTTGCGCTACCGCTAACGCAATCCTTCAAAAGGCTGGAAACGAATGATGATAATCAATCTCGATCGATATTTTCACATTTTGTCGTTTGGTTGATCTCGCGTATTATAAACAGACAAAAAAAAACAACATATACCATTTTGGTTCGGGTCGTAGCATCCACAATCTCTTCGATATATCGATATCCGGACGTACACTGGTTATTAAATCTTTCAAGATCGTCAACAGTTCCTCGCTTTGCGGCGTCGGGAATACGTAAAGTACCTGAACGTTCGAATCGTCCAACCATCCTATGCGACCAACCTGAAGATAAACGCGCGTTCTTCATTTTTTAGTTAGATTTATGTACGTATGTGCGATATGGTTTGATGCGCAAGAGGTTGGTTGGTAACTTGAATGTTTTGCAAATAATCGAAGGTCTTTCTCGCTCTACGCCTAAATACATCGATGAAACTCAACGAGGGCAAATGGACGACGACGTAGGGATGACTCCTTATCTCATTCCAATTTTTCGATACGCAATGGACCCTATAAATAGGAATATAATTCGAAGTGATAATATTGAAAGCGATTGCGCGGTAATTGTGTAACGTTGGTTCCCGATGAATGATCGATGATAAATCGTTAGAACGAACCATTTGAAAAGCTTTCGACAGAGTTTGGCAAATCCGCAACGTTTGATGTTTTCGAATCTCTCCAAATTGTCAAAATCGTCGCCGGTTATGCATACGCCGTCGGAACCCGCTCGACAAATGTGCGATGGTCTGCTGCAAATGTTATCGCATACGTCTCCTTCTCGTTTGCAGACGTGCGATTTAGACTCGCACGTTTCGTCCAAACCGCACACGCGCGTCAACAAATAATCCCCATAGTCGCCGTTCTCCTCTCGCCTGCAAACAACTTCCGACGACTCTTTTTTTTCGAGCTGTTTCTTCTCGTCAAGACCGTTCTCCTTGCATATCCTCGTTCCTTCGTCAACCTTGAACGACGTAGAATTTAGAACGCCGTGACACTTGCCCCACTTCGCGACAATCTCCGATTTCTTCGTATAGGATCTTTCCAAATGTTCTCTCGCTCTTTTATCCTGACAGGAGACATAGCTGCAACTATGATCAAGTACGATTGGCTCTCGAGGTCTACACCTCGGCGAGATAACGTTGGAGCACGTCGTCGTAGGCTCTCCTCTGTTGCACTTAAATCGATATCGATCCTTCGTAAAATGCTTGTAATTAAGGTTTCGATCGCAAAAAAAAAAAAAAAGAAACGAAAAGAAAAAAGAAAAACTCACTTCGTCCAATACCGGACAAATCGAGCTTACGGTAGACACGCCGGAGGAATTAATAGAATCGTCGCAATCGCCGTCGAGCATGCAATTAGAATAATGAAAAGATTCCAGTGTATCCAAAGAGCCGCAGATGCTTTCCGATTTATCTTCTGACTCTTTTTGGCACGCATCTATCCGTTCGTCGCGCGGACCAAAATTAAATGGTCCTAGGATGAGGGGTCCCTTCAAACTGTAATTCTTAGTCACGCACGGACAAAGCGTAGCCACGCAATAATAAGAATTCTTCAGTTCGACCGAATCGTCGCAGCACAAGTTTTTACGTAGATTCTTCGTAAGTTCTTCCCTCAATTTCAGATCTATCAGCTTCACGAAATCTCCGATCTCTTCGTCCTCGTAAACTCTTCCCGTCTGATGGAAAGATCATACTTAAATGAAATCAATTTTTATTAATGATACAACGCTTAAAGATCGTTAAGACGTTATACATTGGTGAATGTACATTTATCGACCTTCGCTTACGAATACGTTAATACGACGGATGCTTAAACGGAGAGAGAACAGTTCGTTCGTCGTAATTTTTTTTTTAATTAATAGCAGTAATGCGCGAGATGAACGATATAAAAAATAAAAGATCAACCGTTAGAGATAATCGATTTGAAGTTTACCTTTAGTTCGTTGAACGTATCGTTTTCTTCTATGTATGGTATGGCGTTCTCAACGCCACACGGCCCACAAACTTTCGATTTCGACGTGCCATTCATTTCTACGCATGGTACGGCATTCTCGACGCCACACGGCCCACAAACTTTCGATTTCGACGTGCCGTTCATTTCTACACATGGTACGGCGTTCTCGACGCCACACGGCCCACGAACTTTCGATTTCGACGCGCCGTTCGTTTCTACACGTGGTACGACGTTCTCAACGCCACATGGCCCACAAACTTTCGGTTCGAACGCTCCGTGACATTTCTCGAACTCTTTCCAAGCTGCAGTGAGCAAATCGTTTCTACAGAAATTCTTAACGAATTTATATTCATTACGACTCGACGAAGAATCCTCGCATACATTCGAATTCCTCAATTTTTTTTCCCTCAACAAACATTCGAGTTCTTTGGCACGGGCAGAGCGCAACGTCGATGATATTATTTTCTCCGGTTCGTTGCTTTTTCCGATCTCGATCAGTGACGCTTTGATTATTTCCAAAAAGTTCTCCTTACATTGCTCGATGTGTTTTATTATAGACGGTATGCGTTGGCAAACGTCAGGATCGTCCAATTCCAAGTAATCGAACTTAACGCGTGAATTATTGAACGGACAAGTGTCTTCGCGATCAATTATCGTTTCCTTCGAAGAAAGATCCTTACAGACGTCGTTATCGTTAACATTCGTTGATCCCGACGATGGGAGAGAGGAATCGTTACATTTAATACATCGAACATCATTGCGCGCTTCGATATCCTCGTCGTTTCGACAAACGTCTCCGGCAACCTCTTCAGCCACGCGATTGCTTAAACAATTTTTGATTCGTCCGCGTTCGATCGTAGATTTTTTACAATTCTTTGCAATCGATCGAACGCGTCGTTTCTCTCTCGTACGGTCGGCCTCGGCCACGCGACGATCTCTCGTGCATCTCTTTGTTCTCGCGCACTCGATCGTAGATTTGTTAGAATTTTTTGCGATCGACCGAACACACTGTTTCCCCGTTGGACTGTCATAAAAAGTCGAGGACGATCGACAGATCGATTCTTCGGAATATTTTTCGTTCCGACAATTCGCATGATTATTCTTCGTTCTATCATCATTGCTCGCTGCATCGCACCCATTACGAACTACGCGACCACAGCAATCGCAATTACGTTTCACGTTAACAACCTTTTTCGCGATGCAAGCAAGACGACTCAAGTCGTCCATATCGTTTATTTGTACCATAATATCGTCATTTCACTTCATTCGACTCTTTATTCGCCGACAGAGCGATAATATCGTTGACGGACCAAAAAATTACGATAGCTTTTACGCTATTCAAATAAAAATAATTAGGTTAACCGATACGTTGAGCGTTACCAGAAAATTTTGAAACTGTCCTGTCACCATCCCGTATCGATTATATCGTACACTTGCGAGGTTTTGCGAGTGTCGAGTTCGATTCTTTTTTTTTTTTTTTTTTTTAATTGAAAATATCTCCCATACTTACGACATGCGTTATATAGTTAAGAATAATACGATAACGAGATTTCTAGAATTTTTTCTCTTTTTTTTCTTTTTTCTTTTTGAAGCTTAAGACCGAAGAACTCGATTGACGTTTAATCTTTTATATTATAAAATAAATTTTCGACGTCACTAAGTGATCCACAATGCTCTTATGCTCGTCGAATGACAAATAACATAACACGTACGTAAATAAAATATTACGTCACGATTGTACGATGTTACACTTGTAAGATAACATTGATTTTCGTAAGTAACACGCTAGATATTTATCTTTTCAGATAATTAAATCATTTATTTTTGTTTGACGATGTTTCTAATCTTGTAAAGAGTACATTAAATCCTGAAGAAGAAGAAAAAAAAAACAAATCGACGAGGCAACGTATGTATGTATGTACACAAGAATATTCGATCAATGATACCGAACAAGGGAGATTATGACAATTCTAAAATATATTTTGATTGTAATAAATTAATTTATCGCCTTCTCAAATAAAAATTTGCAGTTGCAACGATTCATTTGTTTTTTTTTTTCTTTAATTTCAAAGATATTCTTATACTTCTTTGATTTGGTCGTCAGTGTCAAAAAAAAAAAAACAGTCTGAAAATGTCATTTCCTTCTACCGTCATTTTACTAAAATTGTAAACGTAATTTATTATAATGCACGTGCAATTTAAAATAAAAATAGAAAAACGATTCGCATACTTAAGCCTTTTATCAAAGGTCAGAACAGAATATTTTTGTCGCCAGTCAAAATACGATCATTCATATAAATTGATACTATACATATTTAATATTCATCGTCGAGCGTATTTTAGAAAAAGAAAAAAAAACAAGTTCTCCTACTCCGATTTGATCGGGTATTATAATGAAAAGGAAATACTAGAATACCGAATCCAATTATATTATTGCCGAATCATACAAAAAAAAAGATGTGTGATCAACAATATGACGTGAATATATTAACAAAAGAAGATTTCGAGCCATGAATCATAAAATAATTTCGATTGATTCAAAAAAAGATTGTAAAACTTCGCGGATATGCGGAAAAAGAGAAATAACGATATATGTGCATTTTATTTTATACTTTTCATGTTCCTTTTATTTTCTTAACAATCAATTGCACGTCTCACAAATAATCCAAAAATTACCCGAATTCAATATTTTAAGATACTTCAATATTCATGAGACCTCGAACATATAGACTAAAAACACTTGTTTAAACATATCAATCACATTTGAGCGATGGTAAAATTAAAAAGAGAAAAGAAGAAAAGAAAAAAAAAAAGAAAGAAAAAATTAAGGAAATAACATCCGACATACCCGATGAATTTATCAATACCAGGAAGTTGGATATCTCTATGTAAATGGCATAAATGAAATTTTATCACGTCGACGAAAATGTATCGTCTCTAACAAAGCTTCAATTCAATTAAATAAATTTCTAACTTAAACGAGTTCATAAAGCTCATAAAGTTCGTTCGAAGTTTTACTCGAAAATTCTAAAATTACTAATGTACTATGTAACGAAATCTAAATGCATGAAAAGTGTCACCTTGAAGGATAAAAAAAATAAAACAACGGAGTAAACATTAAAGGGACCTGATTTTCCAACAAATTGAACGGACTGTGTCGAATTTATTGTTAAAACAGGCCGACCAAATAATCTTGGAACTTGGTCGAAAATGTTGAAATTATTCGCGCGGCCATAATCTTTTTTTCGCTTTAATTCATTATTTTATAAAGCATAAAGTGGATACGACATAAAATTAATAATAATGAAAAGTTTTTCACGTAACTACAATTGGTAATACGTATGCGATACACTAATTGTCACGTATGAATTGAAATTTTATTGACAGATAAAAAAGAACACACACACACACACACACACACACGTTCTTTGATTACGTTCATCGCGCCAAGTGAACAAACAAGGCATTTTTAATATTAACTCAAGAAAAGTCCGGACGTGTGTTAGGCCCGCACACACACACATGTACAAACGAGTTAAATCTGTTATGGTAATATAAATCGTAACGGCTACGCGCAGGCGTTATAAAAAAAAAAAGAACTAACCGAAAAACAGAGATATCTTCGACTTCAGACTCGTTCCGTAAGTCGGGAAGTTCGTAGCTTGAATTCAACATTCCGACGCTCAAAGGATTCGAGTTCTCGCGTAGAAATATTTTACGTCGAGGAACCGACGACAAATTTAATAGTTCGATAATAACGAAACTAAACAACTAACGGTCGTTCGATCGAATGTACCGCAAGCTAATGGTAATATAAAACTTTCTTTAAGTACACTCAATTACTCGATTTATTTTTGAAATATTTGGATTATTTGATTAAAGCAATTATCACGATATATTTCCATCCTCGTTACCTATGATAATACATCTGAAGGCAAATATCATATTCTGCTAAAAAAAAAAAAAGACAAAAGAAAATTGAAATTCTCAACTTTAAACAACGATAAAAATCCTTTCGACGTTACCCTTTCCAGAGATAAAAGTATATCGTACAACAATATCGAAGCCCTATTCGTCGCACATCGACTATCGCAACATGGCGGGAATATTCGAAATATTAAGCGGTCTCGCCACGATTATTCTTCTTCTCTATTACTATCTGACCAGGACTTTCGACTATTGGAAAGTTCGCGGCGTAAAGGGCCCTCGACCTATTCCCTTTTTCGGCAACGTCATGGACGTTATGTTTCAAAAGAAAATTTTGGCCAAATATTTGGAGGAATTGTGTCAAACGTACAAGGATGAACCTTACATCGGTATATTCGTTAGAAATACACCGATACTTATTTTGAAGGAACCAACATTGATAAAGGACGTCTTGATCAAGGACTTTACCTGTTTCTCCGAACGACATACGACCGTGACCAAGAAGGCAAGTAATTTTCTTAACCTCGTAATAATTGATCGACGTAATCAATGCGAACGACGTACCACCGCCGTAGGTTCGGTAATTTTGCTGTTTTTTTTTTTTAATTTTTCCTTTTTTTTTTTTTTTGGTTCCTCACTCGTACACAGGTAGAACCATTGTCGCAACATCTCTTCCATCTCGAGGTAGCAAAATGGAGACCGTTAAGGAACAAACTCTCGCCGGCGTTTACGTCCGGCAAACTGAAGGAAATGTTCCCGTTGATAGTTGAATGTTCTCGTCATTTGGAACAATATATTAACAAGATGCCCGACGACAGTGTCGTCGAGATGTACGAGTTAATGGGTAAATTCAATACCGACGTAATAGGTAATTGTGCGTTTGGAATAGAAATGAACGCGATAGCCGACGACAAAAGCGAATTTCGTAGAATGGGTAAAGAAATATTTCAATCCAGTCTGAAGAGGGAAATAAGGGAGGCCTTGCGAACGAGTTTTCCAAAGTTGTATAATCATCTAAGCTTCCTATTCGATTATTCAAGACTTACCAACTTCTTTCTGAATGTCGTTAAGGAAACGATGGATTATAGGAAAAAGAATAAATTCATTAGGCACGATTTCATAAATATACTGATGGAACTTAAGGAACAACCGAGCAAGCTTGGCGAGGAAATTGGTAAGATATAAAAAAATATATATTTTTTATTTATCTATTTATTTAATTTTGTTGTTGTTGTTTTTTAATCTACTCGAAATTTCATTTTATTTCAATTCAAAACTTCGAAGACACATTAGAGTATTCTGTATAACTGTACATATCTCTATATATATATATATATATATATATATATATATATATATATATATATATATATGCGTGTAAATATTTCAGAACTAACGGACTCGCTCTGCGCCGCTCAAGCTTATTTATTTTTCGGTGCTGGTTTCGAATCGTCTTCCTGGACTATGAGTAATATTCTTTACGAACTTGCTCAACACCATGATATACAGGACGAAGTACGTAAAGAGATCGAAGAAGAATATCAGAGAAATAACGGTACATTGATGTTCGAATCGATAAAGAGGATGAAATATCTACATGCTGTGTTCCAAGGTGCGTATGGACATATTAATTCATTGCCCAATGGAGAAAAGCGTTTAAAGAACGATCGATGGCAATTAAATTGATGCCTCTAACGACGTAAGAAGAGGGAAAAGTTTTGGAAATTTAAAGGAAAAAAAAAAAAGAAAGAAAAAATTCTAGTAAATTTAACAACGAACTGTATATATACGATTATTATTTATTTATATTTGAGGCACGATCCAATATCGTATCGATTTTATACGAATCCTCGAATAAAATGAACTTTTATCGTTAACAAACATCGTTCGTGCGCGTTATAAAGAGTTTTTTCTTTTTCTTTTTTTTTTCTATTGAGAAAATACCCGTTTGATTGTATTTTTCTCTTCGTATAATTTTTTTTTTTTATAAAATTCTTAACGAACACCTTCATTTACGTATGTTATTTATTTTTTTATTTTTTTTTTTTATTTCTTTCAGAAACATTAAGGAAACACCCACCGGTATGGAACCTGTTCAGAAAATGTACGGCATCTTCTTACACTTTTCAAGGAACTGAACTCACTATACCTAAGAATCAAACAGTTTTCATACCAATATTGGGAATCCATCACGATCCAAACATTTATCCGAATCCAGAAGTTTTTGATCCGAAACGATTCATTGGCGAAGAAAATACAATTAACAATACAACGTATATACCTTTCGGTAGAGGTCCTCGTAGCTGTATGGGTAAGAAAAGTTCAATTATTATCAGAAAATTCAATCGGTCTAATAATACGAATGACAATACAATCTTATCGTAATTACTTAGGCGAAAGATTTGCCGATTATCAATCGAAAGTCGGACTGGCATCATTTTTACGGAATTATAAGGTTGACGTGTCCGAGAAAACGGAAATTCCATATGGAATAAGACAGTCATCATTTTTGTTACATCCAACAAAGGGTATATATTTAAAAGTCAGTAGAATTAAATAAAACATTAATTTAATTTACTCGTTATAAAATTTATTGAAAAGTTGTATCGTTCATTAGTTTATGTATTTTATATATATATATCTGTAAGTTTAAATTAAATAAATGGAAATTCTAATAGACGAGCAACACTAATTCGTGATTTTATTTTATTTTATTTTTAAAGCAACCCGTTCGGTTGCAAAACAATCAAACCATTTCCCCATAAGCACCGATGACACCAAGATCGCAATGCGATAAAAATCATAAAATAGATACAAATAATTAAACCAAGCAGCAACGTTTACTTGTACAATTGTTGTCGTTACATTAAAAACGACCTTATTCGATTAACACGATCCCAAATTGTAAACATACGTAATACACCTTCTCTGTTTTCAATAATAAAAAATACGAAGAAAAAATTCGAGAAGATTTCACAGCAAAACTTGTTTATTGATTTAAATTCTATCGTAATATCAGTAAATCCTTATTCTTAAAAACAAAGAAAAGAAAAGATAATTCTATAAATCCAGTTTCATAATTCTATTGCATGGTGCTCGTGATAACTTCGAATATTCCTTCTCCGTATCGTTTTCTTTTATTTTTTTTTTTTTTTATTTTCGAAAAAGATGTTAAAGGAATGACACGAGTGCCAACACTTGATTTCTTCGAACCAATTCATCACGTTTATTCGCTGTAAACTCGCGTGCCTTGCTTTAGACGAAAGGAAATATTATCTTATCGTTAAACTCGATATCATCGAGTCATCATCGATACTAATTCTATGTCATGATATCTATGTCTTTTACCGTAAGGTATACGGTTATTCACATTTCCGTGTTATTCGCTACGAATATTAGATGTTATAACTATCATCGATCGACTTACGCGTATGTAGGTACGCTAGGTCGTTGCTCTCTTTCTCTCGCAAAGTTACTAGATAGTATATTATAAGGAATATCTCAGGTATAAATTATAAATATCATCGAATCGGGAGATACGTCGATACGATGGTAATCAATTTTGTTATAAATAATTATGAAAACGTTGTAACGTCTAGATTTCGTTCTAAACTTTCTAACATTCGAGCGTTATCGACTGGTTGATCATTCAATCAACTAACTGTCTCTCCGTTCTCGACTAACTTAACGAGAATCCTCGGACGAGTTAATGCATGTCGATGGATTATAGTAGGAAAATATGGAAAACAATATTCGTGACTAATCTTGAATAACGTGATATGATTATTTATGCCTCACGATGGGCCGACGCTGTGTAAAACCGGTCTAATCTATATCTAATAATAGTTACTATTTACCGCTGTTATTATTATTACCATCGGGATATTTTTCCTTATTTTTCTCGACACCGACAATGGCGTTGATATCTTTTTGTGGGTTTCTTTTAATCAGTTCCGTTTAGTCCGTTATTTATGTCTCTCGACAATGGCTCGATTGATATAATAAACAAACACGAAAGACCAGAAATTATCTTTCAAAAAGTTTTTGTTTCTTTTTTAATTTATTAAATAATAGTCAGTCTATGGAATTATTATAGGTTCGCATTATACGATAATTTGTTTCACGTAAATAACACAAAAATGTAATAATAGCAATAGCGAAATTGTAATGTGATGCATGTATATCCAACTTACTATTCTTTTTTTTTTAACTTAAGTACGAAAAAAAAGAACGAATAAAAGAAACAAAAGGACATATATACTTTTGCAACGCTTATTCATACTTCGATCGTTTGTTCCGATCCTTCGATTTATGATTGCTTCAAAAAAGTTATACCTGAAGGACAACAAAAAAAGAAACAAGAAATAATAATAATTTTTAAGGTCTAACATTTGTCAACTGTCTATTTTAACGTTTTTCACCGTTCAACCGGAAAAGATGCCTTTAATGATAAATAGTAAGTAAACATGTGCGGTAAAGTCGATATGCACTTTGACATATTCAATAGAGTTTATATCTTAACACTTAAAAATACAAAATAAGAAAAAACAGTTCCTTTCATTTTCGCTCGCTCTCTCTCTCTCTCTCTCTCTCTCTCTCTCTCTCTCTCTCTCTCTCTGTCTCTCTCTCTCTCTCTCGGTCTATTTAACAATAGAATACAAACAAATGTACGACAATTCGGAACTCAGTGATCTAACGGAATTCAAACAGAAAAGGGAACTAACGTAATTAAAATACATCCCGCGTGCAGCAGATAGCAGTGTAAACTGTTGTGAATAATATTCGAAATAACAAGGTAACCCAGTTTCACATTCATCGCCATTTCGTGATTCGATATTACTATTAAAAAGTCAGTTCGCTCGTTTCACGGATATGATATTTACACATTATTCGACCAGCATGACATTAACAATGATTCATATTTTAAATTATTCAATATTGCAAATATCGATCTTAATATATTTTACCATATTAATTGGAATGTTGATCGTGAATTATAAAACTAACATTGTAAATTATTTCACGTAAAATATAAAATATTAATCCTGATTGTGTGTGAAACAAATGGAACGATAAAGGTAAATATATTACACAGTTACGATACGTTACACATATACAATTTTTATACAACGCGAATATCGCGTTCAGAATGAACGTTTATACGAGTAAGAAGAATTGAAAAAGACATTTACTCGATTATCGGGATACATATTTTCGTCTCTCGTTATTTATAATACATCGGTAAACGAGTATTATCCTCCATTAACGTACAACAATGTCGTATTTTAAATGGAATAAAATTCTTTTCATATATATATATATATATATTTTTTTTTTTTCAGTTATCAAGATATCGAACAGTAACGTTGTGATAATCGTCGCCTATGGACGATAGCAATATGACGGGAATATTCGAAGCAATCTGCGGTCTAACCGTGATCACTATTCTTCTTTATTATTACCTGACCTTGACGTTCGATTATTGGAAGGTTCGCGATGTAAAAGGACCTAGACCTGTACCATTATTCGGCAATATGAAGGATGTGTTACTTCATAAAACGAATATGACGGAATATTTAGTAAATATTTATAATTCCTACAAGGACGAACGTTACGTCGGTCTCTTCTTTAGAAGCAGACCCATACTACTCTTGAGGGATCCTCAATTGATAAAGAACATCCTAATGAAAGACTTTTCCAGTTTCCCTCAACGAGACGTGAACGTGACCGAAAAGGTAAACAAAAAAAGAGAAACAATTTTTTCAATTATGCTTTACAATCGAGCAAAATAATTCGAACGAATAGATTAGGTCGAATAATTCAAAGAAAAAAACTAACAGAGTATTCATTATCGATCGTTGCGTTTTAATTTATTATTACAGGTAGAGCCACTGTCGCAAAATCTCATCTATCTCGAAGCATTGAGATGGAGACCGTTAAGGAATAAATTAACGCCAGCCTTTTCTGTCGGTAAAATGAAAGAAATGTTCCCATTGATGATGACCTGTTCGGTCCATTTGGAGAAATATATTGAGAAGATCCCCGATAACGATATCCTCGATATTCATAAATTGTTAATTAAATTCACTACCGACGTAATAGGTAATTGCGTGTTCGGAATCGAAATAGACTCTATCACCGATGTTGACAATGATTTTTGTAAAATGATTAAAGAAATATTTAAGAGTGATTTATTAATGCTCCTGAGATACCGTATACAAATGAATTTTCCGAAATTGTACAACGAACTCGGATTTATATTCCGAAATTCTCGTCAAATTTCTTTCTTTTTAAATATCATCAAGAAAACGATGGAATACAGAATGGAAAATAACATCGTTAGGCAGGACTTCATAAACGCCCTAATGGAATTGAAAAGAAATCCAGAAAAGATCAGCGATGAATTCGGTATGATTTAGAAATATTTCTAAATCCATCCAATCCTATCGAAACCATCAGGAACGTTAGGATGTGTTATTTAATTTTATATTTTTGTTCATACACGCGCTTATATATTTCAGAACTAACGGATACATTTTACGCCGCTCAAGCGTACGTGTTTCTTGCGGCTGGTTCAGAAACATCCTCCCTGACTATGACCTTTACGCTTTACGAATTAGCTCAAAATCAGGACATACAGGACAAAGTTCGCGAGGAGATCAATGAGGAATATGAAAGAAATAACGGTACCATTAAATTCGAATCCGTAAAAGCGATGAAATATTTACAGGCGGTGTTGAAAGGTATGCATCCATTTATTATAAAGAATGGTTGAATTATAATATATCGAATTGGTTGAATTATAATATATTGAATTATAATTATATATATTATCTTTAACGAACGCATTCATTTCGGTATCATTTTTCAATTTTAGAGACCCTAAGGAAACATCCACCGGTTATTTCTTTATCCAGAAAATGTATGATACCATCTTACACATTCGAAGGAAGTAAATTAACTATATACAAACATCAAAGCATTTACATACCGGTAATAGCATTACACAAGGATCCAAACATTTATCCTAATCCAAATGTTTTTGATCCTACACGATTTACCACAGAAAACAATTCGATCAGCGATGGAACGTATCTACCATTTGGTAGAGGACCTCGTAACTGTATCGGTAAGAGAATCAAAGTTGTCTCATATATTGATAAATAAAAAAAATTCGCTTAACGCGAATAATACAATCTTTGCCGTTGCGTAGGTGAAAAATTTGCGGAGTGTCAAATGACAATTGGATTGGCAACAATGTTACGTAATCATAAAATCGACGTCTGTGAAAAAACAAAAATTCCATATACGATCGGTTCATCAGAATTCTTGTTACAACCAAAAGAAGATATATATTTAAGGATCAGTAAAATTGACGTTAATTAACATAAAATACATCGTAAAGTTAATTTCATTTTTGGTCGTGTACTTTTATCATTTATCAATTAAATCTATAGATATATAAATATATATGTTTATATATATATATATATATATATATATATATATATATATATATATATATATACATTTAGCTTATAAATGATAAAAATACATAACAAAAAAAATAATATATACATTACTTGTAAATTATTCTACACACTTAAGAATAAAATATTTATTACCTATGATATCGATTATGATAATCCATTGCGTCGACTTGAAATAATACGAACAGAAAAATCTTTTGAAAGATACGAACATATTCTTATCGTCGTTTCGATTGAGCATATATCGAAATTACATCTTATTTAACATTTACATTTGAATTGTTACATTGAATTAACATTTGAATTTTTTCGAAATTAATAAGCTCACTCAATGCCATACAAGAAACATTTTCCACTGACTGAAAGTCAATACGTCATTCCCGATTGACGGATTAAAAAAACAACGCTTATAATAAATATCGATCGCTTCTATATATCACCCGACAATAATAATCAGTCATGAATCAGAAATGATTTTATGGGTAACCTTGTCGAACGTCGTTAAAGAAAAAAGAGAAAGTAAAAAAGAAAAAAAAAATATAATAATAGACATATCATTTGCTATGAACGTGTAAAAACGAAGTATGATGGAATTAATCAAAATTCAATAGCTTCGGTTATGTAAAACTTATCGGACACAATTGTTGTTTCTTTTTTTTTTTTTTTGAAAACTTCGCGAAACGGATCCCCAGGCAATTTGTTTTTTTCAATAAATAAAATATCGAAGATCGCATGGAAATAAGATTTTGAATGGATCGATACGAGAACTAAAAAGGAGAGAGAAAAACATGACATACAACGAGGGATCTAATCATTGCAATCGACGATGGTATATCGATGTGACATAATGTTTTATGTTAATGATATAAAAAAACTTTTCACATATAATTACGAGGAATAAGATCTTTTCTTTTTTTTTTTTTCTTTATTATCCGCCAGCCAAAAAATATCCATTTACACGGTAAACGTCTCATCGGATGGAAGAATGATGATAAAAGAACAAAAAAATAAGAAATAAAGCAAATAATCTTCAACGATATATTATTTATCTTTATCTTATCCGTATAATTGCTTCTTTAATTCTATCGTAAATATATACATACATATATATATATATATATATATATATATATATATATATATATATATATACACGTTCTCTTTTAACTTCATCGTGAGTCAGCAATACGTTAAGGTCACGTTTTATATCATACGTGAGATAATACAATCTGAAAAAAATTAAATTGTGTAATACGTACGACCCTGTACGATATCGATGAGATATCCACGTATAACGACAGTAACTTGGGTATTCGTGAGATAAGAACGTATTTCCATAAATCTCAAACCTGTAAATAGATTCGTTTCAAATACATAGAAAGAGAGTTATACCGATTCGTTTCTTATAATAATATAGATAGCATTCACGATCTCCTACGTCGACGATTAAAAATCTGTCGATATCGTCACGACAATATCACGCTTTGCGTTCTCAGAAAGAAAAAATAAGTCATCTATTCTTCGATTTTTCATCTTCGACGCAAGACTTCGTCAACTCGAATGAATATTATCACGAAATTATCTCGTAGATATGTCCTCGCTCAAATACATGTAAATTCATCTTCTTGCATTAATTTACAATAGAGTAAGGATTGATGAACGACAATGTGGGGATTTTTTTTTCTTTACACACACACACACACATATATATATGCAAATAAACCAGATGTTAATTGTGTTGAATAAATAAGGTAACGATAAAAAATAAAAGTTGTAATAATCGTGAACAGAATAACAGACCTTTCTAAAAAAAACAAGAAGAAAAAGAAGAAGAAGAAGAAAAAAGAAAAGGGAAAAAACTTTGCCAAACAAAGTTTAGCAAATCCATAATGTTCGATCTTATGGAATATCTCACCATTTTATCAAAATTATTTGCACAGTTTGGCAATGCAAACGTCGAAATCGAAACCGACTCGACGAGTATGCGAGGATATACCATTACAAATATTCTTACCTACGTCCTTCCCCCCCTTCGCTCTTGTTTGCAGGTATTCAATTTAGATGTTCGCCGTTAATCCAAACTGGCCACGTGAGTTAACAAAATATCTTTCACGTAAATAATTCAAATTAATTTTTTTTTACCGGCACCTTTACAAAAAACCTTTTTTGAAATTCCACGCATTTGAACAGCCCGACATTTTTTAAATTTACGAGTTCGCTTCTACGCGATACTATTTGTTAAATATGACTGAAATGAATTAGTCGATATGATGAGAATATATCGCGATATCTGTACCATCACATGGGACGGCTGTCTCCGAGTATCGGACTGATCGCTTAATATTATTCAGAATTTCGTCCAATCGATTAAACATTAATTATTGATTAACGGATTAAAACAAACCGAAAAATCATCGAAACGATATCATTCGAAACTTAACAACCTTCGTCAAATGTAAAAATATTTTTACATATGAGATTTCAAGCGCAAGAATTGAACGATTGTCTTCAAAGCTGCAATTTATTTATTAATATTTTTATTATTAATTATTTATAAATATAAATATAAATTTATTTATTAATATTTTATTTATTAATAATATTTTAATGTTGAAATGTGTGCAGGTAGATCGACCATACCGTTTAAAACGCATAAAAACGCTCGTAGAGGGGATAACAACGAATGTAGATAACTTTGCGAAAAGAATCGTCACGATGAAAAAGAAATTACGTCGATGATATTGATCTCAAAAAAAAAAAAAAAAAGAACAAAAAAGAAAAGAAATAACAGCCGAGGATTCCAGACTCCCAGTTTTTTTCTTTCTTCTACTTTTTCCTTCTTCATAAATAAGTATTTTCTTGTAAATTACCTTCGATTAAGTATATAATTATATTACTATATATTATAGCATTATATTACTTATGCATACACACACACACACACACACACACATATATATATTTTTGTATTTATGTATTCTACGATATACAATGTCACTATTACACTATTATAACGTGTTACTATCTGCAAGAAATATAATGAATAATTAATTCTATACTAATCGTTTGTCTCGATCTTACGAGAATCAAATTGCTCGAGATCTGAGAGCCAACAATTTGAAGAGGATAATTGCGATGTTACCGACAACGTCGGCGTCCGAAGTCGGCGTTTACGACGTTCCACGTAAATCTCGATCGACATAACGATTAATGCTAGCGCAACGCCCATTAAAAGTGAAAATAAAGCTGGACTAAATTCCTTCAATGCGACAGGAGCAGGTGTTTCGCTGTGACTTTCAGGGCATTGCGGTCGTGCGGGTTGCCAGATATATCTCAAGTGTCCCGCCATACCATGCTCCATCATTCTTCTCAATCTGCAACGTAGAAAATCTTTTATCAAACGAGATGATTCAACGAAATCCTGTATTTTTTTTTCTTTTCTTTCTTTCTCACGCTTCGTTCTTTTCTCCTTTCTTTTTTCTTTTTTTTTTTTTTTCGTTACAAATTCAACGATACGTCTTTTTCTTTTTTTTTTATTATAAAAATAAAAGAAAAAAGAAAGGAACAAATATCATTTTGATTTGCGTGACCATTTGAAAAACTCATGTGGCAACGTCGTGCGCTCACGACCACCAAGGAGATAAACGTATATATACAAATAATATAAATAAATTATTATTGATATTTCGTTCGTATGTATAAGATTGATACTGACCCGTAAGTTACCATCTTCTTAAAGGGCGAATGTTTCTGAACGGCAGTGGCTATCCGTTCGAGCGGGATCAACGGTATCTCAGCGAGATCGCATATCTCGTCTTGCAAAAACGTATCCTATCAACGAATTGAAATACAATATACAATATATAATGTGTGTGTGTGTGTGTCTATATATATATATATATATATATATATATATATATATATATATATATATATATAATGAAATGTCTCATTGAAACATCGCCGATTAACATTTTCAATCGCTTATCTCGGGTTTTTTACGATGATAATATCACCTCGATTATTTTATATGCGGTCGCAGCATCAACCTGAAAGGCATAACCACCTTTTCTTACTTTCTTAAGACCTTCCTCTGCCGTCAGGAACGGCTCGATCTTTCGTTTTTTACTGGATTGTATCTTTTTTCGATTGAGCTCGCGCACAACTGGATTCGTCGATCTCTGATGATACACGGATCATAAAAGAAAAAAAGAGAAAAGAAACATTTAGTAAGATAAATACTGATTGAATGATCCTCGGTTAAGGATAAAGTCGTAGGGGGAGGGAGAGGGGAAGGGGGAACAAAAGAAATTAAAAAAACACATAGAGAGAGAGAGAGAGAGAGAGAGAGGAAGAAGCAGAGAGGAACACTTACGGCTAAATAATCGTAATTGTAAGCCATGTCCTCGATTCCAACTTCAAGGCTACTGTCCGATAAATTCTTCAGTGTATTTATGAACCTTGGCGATTCTGACAATAACGAACCAACCACGCTCGCAGAATAAAATTGAATAAGTAGCAATCCCCAAAGGAACAAAGAAAGGAATACTATTCGTCCAGAATATATACGTGGACCGTCGCTCAAACCTACGTAACGTGGCATAAAATTAATGATTATTATCATCCTATTTTTTTGTCCCTTTCTTTTCTTTTCCTTCAACGATAACCTTACACGATCTTAACGATCCGAATAATCTAATTGACGTTGTTAATTGTAAAATTGTTTTGAGAATGAAAAAAGAAGGGAAAGAAAGGAAAAGAAAAGCAAAGAAGTGTTCAGTGTATTATTTAAAAAAAAAAAAAACCTTGTTGACAAATAGCTGCCGTAGTTATCAAAGCCGTCTCCGAGGCCGGATTAGTGTCCAAAGTGCAGAGCTTTGGATAATTATCGAAATACAATTCGATCTTAACCGTGAGCAATAATATCAGCCAATAAATGATTGCCACGATTATGATCATGTACCAAACGTCATCCGTGAACGGCAATAGAAACACGTTGCCAACGTCGCTGGTCTTTGGATGACGAAAAATGATGGTCGTCCTGCAATGCAATCATATTGAAATGAATCTCTTGGTTCGAAATAAAAAAAAAATAAAAAATAAAAAAGATGAAAGAAAAGAGAGAGAGGGAGAAAGAGAGAGAGAGGGAATAATTACTTTGCCACGTAAGTTTGCACCGTGTAATCGCATACGTCAAATCTTTCGGGTTTAAATAAGAATGGGGTTGCGCTTATGTCGACCACTCCGCGAACCATATCCGCCAGAATACCATTCCAAGTGCCATTAACGAGATAACCCCAGGTCGTACCTCTCATCAAATTCATCCTATATTTCGTGGGATTAAAAAAAAAAAAAGGGCCATGATCGAATACGAAGAGCATATTGATTGAATTTACCTATATACCGTATACCGTAATTACATTTAAAAATATTGGATATAAGAAATGAAATGTTTAATGAGAGAACAAGTATCTTTTTTTTGCTTTTTTCTTGGCGCTCCCCTCCCCCTTCCCCTCACCCCTTACGTGATATTATAATAATCCATCAATTGCACTATCAGGACGTAATTGTATCGCATCATCGTGTCCACGTGACGATTGATCGGATTTAGTATGTATGTAAGAAAATCTGGTTGAGGTTCATGGTCTATCTGAAAATAAATAAGATCGCAATATCTATATTATTACGTGAATATACGTTTAATAATATACGACGTATGTTGTACGTATTAATGAGTATTTCCTTTCTCTCTTTATTATCTCAGTTTACTCACGTGAATAGACACGTTCAAGGTTAGTTTATGGAAATTCTGACGACGCTTATACTTGTATTGGATTAATTCGTTTCTGATCCCATCCTCGGAAGACCAGTAACCCATGTAAGTAACATTGAGCCGACCTCCGTGCCGTAGGCTGAAATTGTAGACGTCGTAAAGAACGTAAATATCATTTCGTCTTAATGCCACCGTAATTTCGCTCGCTATTGATAGCGGCAGATCTCGCAGAAGGCCGATCGGTACGGTATTCGATTTGGTTATCATAAGCCAAAAGTATGATTCGTTGTAGGGTAATCGATTTTTATTGAACTGTATATAAAAAATATATATATATATATAAATAACTAAATAAATGAAATGAAAAAAATTGGAGGGAAAATAATTGGACCATTCATTATTGGGAATACATCAAAACGAAATTACCGACCTGTTCGAGAATGATATCGCTCTGAGGACAATCGATATCAAGGATAATACCGAGTTTGTAATAATTCACCTTCAATACGTCATTCATTTCTATGTTTTCCTTAATGGGCACGTAAGAGACTGTTAGATTGTTCAATAGATCTCTTCGAAAGAAATTCATTTTATCTGAATAAGAAAAAGAAGAAAAAAAGAAAAAAGGAAAAGATTTATGAGACGACAATTCAAATCGACAGAGTCTATAAAATTGCGAAATATATTTCAAGCGAGAAGAAATAAAGAGAGAGAGGGGCAAAAAAAGGAAGGACAAGAAAAAGAAGAGAAATAAAATGAAAAAGAGAGAGAAGAAAAAGAAGAAGAAGAAACGGAAATTAACCGAAAGAGTTCCAACAACCAAATACGACCAGGTACTGTATATATTTCCCAGAAAAATATTCCTTTGTGAAGGAAACCGCAATATTATTCGCCTTCGCCGTACATACGAACGCAATTATGCTAATTGCGATAACTCCAAAGATCATATTTCCGTCTGTGTTTTTCTTTCTTTCTTTTTTTTCTTTTTGGTCATCCAAGTAATTACGAGCTACATAGAATCTTTAACCTCGCTGATACGTCCGCACAACGCCTGTCGCATGAGAAAAGAAAAAGCAACATGGGATTTTTATCGTATCGATATATGTCACATAAAATTTCTCATTTTATAAATCTCGTTTAATATTTATTCGCGTTGCTTACTTAACTGCCTGCGAGAATAATCAATTTTTATTCTCGATCGTACGAAAACTTTTAATCGATTAATCCAAAATCTAATCGCACCTCTCCCATGGACGCCAATATATATATATATCGAACGAATTGACTAAAAATCAAAAGACGAAAAAAAGAGCACTTCGTCGATTCTTGATTTTTCCTTCTCACTGTCCGTAAACGCGACTACGCTTAACTCCTTCCTTCTATCCCGCTTTCAACGGAAGGCAAAATAATCTTATTGTTCGACGTACGTAATATCACCGAAAGTATCTATCTATCTACCTATCTATCTATCTATTGATTGGTAAATGATTTTCGCAAAGTAATGCACACCTAATAATTTTCCTATAGAGAAAATTATTGAGCTAGAAGTTACATCGAAGTTGCCATGCGAAATTAAGTTTAAATATTCCGTCCGTGGTACATCATTTCCAAGAATATCATATAAATAGTTAATAGTGCAAAGGTTCGTCGATTGTAACTTATATGTAAAATGCACTATCATTACATCGTGAAAAATTCTCACTAATAATATCTCTCTCATCCATAAGATCTCTACGTATTTGCTGAATTCTCTCTCTCTCTCTCTCTCTCTCTCTCTCTCTCCTTCTCTCTATCTATCTCTCTCTCTCTCTCTCTCTCTCTCTCTCTCCTTCTCTCTATCTCTCTCTCTCTCTCTCTCTCTCTCTCTCTCTCTCTCTCTCCTTCTCTCTATCTATCTCTCTCTCTCTCTCTCTCTCTCTCTCTCTCTCTCTCTCTCTCTCTCTCTCTCTCCTTCTCTCTCTCTCTCTCTCTCTTCGTATAAAAAAGTTAAATAAAAATTTTTTTTATTCAATCTTAAAAAGAAATAAAATCGTTATTTACTGACAATTAATCTGTTCGTTAAAAGGACATGAGTTTGACATTTGATCGACAATCTCGTGGATATTCAATTAACCCAACTGGATGTAAATATCAGCTTACAGAAAATCACAACGCAATTACTTTTTAATTAGACACGTAAATCGTAATATGTAACAACGAGGTATAATCAGTCAAATTACTAGCAAATAAGAAACATGAAATGAGGTTTCCATATGATATGCAAACATGTAATTTTAGTTTAAAATGTACAATGTACCTTTGTATTGAAAGCATCACATTGGAACGAGGGATTCTAGAAAAAAAAAATTAAAAAAATATATATATGTTATATATATTTTATATATATGTACATATATATATATATATATATATATATATATATATATATATATATAATATATATAAAGAAACGAGAAGAAGAGGAAGAAGGAAGAAGATAAAGATAAGGATGAGAAAAGCTACCAATGAACTTCGTTTAAAAAAAAAAAAAAGATCAATATAATTAATAATATATATATATTAAAGCGATTATAATATTTGCTCCGACCACGAACGTCATTTAATTCACTGACGCGAATTACGAATATAAAAATCATTTATGACTTTAATCACACTAATTATTGAAATACTAAAAACTTGTAACATCAGAGTCGTTTTTGTAAGAAATTTCCATATAGAAATACATTTTAGAACAGTTGTGAACGACTCAAGAAGAAACTGGATAACATCGGTCAAGGGCAATCCTATGAATAATGCATGAATAATGATTATCTTATTGCAGGTTTTAATTTACGACTTTATAGAAATAACAGAATAATATCTGAATAAAAAGCAACAAAAAAAGAAAAAATCATTGCTTATGATTCGTTTGAAGTAATTATGATTTTATAAGCACAAATTATATATGCGAATGACTTTACATTTTACAATGATATAATATATTTAGGTATATTATTATTATATTCGTTTCTTTTTCTTTTTTGTTAGAATGGACAAGATAGTAATACATAAATCTTATACAAATCTACTAATTATCGTTAATAAATAATTCCATTTCTTTAGTCATCGTTATTTGAATTTGAATTCACAGAAAAGGGAGAAAATTATTTGAAGCATGCTCGTTGATCGTATAAATTTTGAAATGTGTATTTAATACCTGACAGGCTTATGAAAAAAAAATCGTTTTATATTGTCAAACGAGTCCCTCTAATAATAAAATCAACGTCGAAATAATCGTACTTGTTACAGACCCATTTAATAAGAGCATGAAAAGTGTCTTGTGAACAATTTAATCGGTATTTATCCATTTAATCACGAATGCGGACTATAAACGAACTGCATAAAAAAAAAAGAAACCAATAATATTAAGATAATATGAATGATTACTTCAATTAATTACTTCGATCGCAATTATATTTTAATTACTTCTATCGTGATATAGCGGCTTACGGGGAGGTCTTATAAAGGTCTTATCTTTTACAAATGATAAAAATCAGCGGTACATACGTACATGCGCCATTAATCTTGTTTAACCTTTAAGACACTCGTAATAATTAATTTTTTTCAAAATCTTGACATGTTCGTCCGTTCGGTATCGTAAAAAAAAGAAAAACAAAAAAAAGCAACGTACAAACATACGACACATATAATTATGGAAAAATGCTAGTTACTCTGACATACTATTTTTACGTAAGCAAGAGTGACAAGAAAATAGATCTATAAATTGATGGGATCTATAAGAAGGACGAATGCGAAAAGTCTTAATCAGTTTCGGATCATTTTCTGTTGAGGAACATCAGAAAAGATGAAGTTGTTCCGATTTGTCTCGTTGGTCTCATTGTTGGTGGTATTCGCGTTCGTCAAAGCAGACGAGGAATTATATTCTGACAAGTACGATTACATAGATCCCAAGGAAATCGTCGAGAATGATCGTTTAAGGGACCAGTATTACAATTGTTTCATGGATACCAGCCCCTGCGTTACCCCGGACGCAATATTTTTCAAATGTAAGTTCGATTATTTCGAAATTCACTCTCTCTCTCTCTCTCTTTCTCCCTCTAATTCTACTTATAATCAAAAATTGTTTCTTTCGTATCCCTTTCGTTTTTCTTCTCTTTCGTTTACAATATTCGTAGATAATATCTATCAATCGTACCACCGTCAAAAACAATCTTTGAAAGATTTTAAATGAAAAATGTTTTTTTTTCTTTTCTATTTTCAATTACTTTCACAACTTCGAATGTACTTATCTTTCTTAACGAAGGACTTAAACAATGTTGTCTCGCGAAAAGATTTTACAAAGAGGGATAATTATTTTGCGAGAAGACGAAAGAAAGGAAAGGATAATTCTGCGTATTAAGTCATTTAATCGCTCGTATTTCCTCGTACGATCGATTTTATGGATCGATTATGTTATTAATGAAATTTTTCTTACTTACTTACGTACATACATTATGAACGACGTTAATGATCATGTTCGTATAATGATTTTTTCTTTTTTCTTCTTTTTTTTCTTTCTTGCAGCGAATTTACCTGAGGCGGTAATAACCAAATGCAAAAAGTGTACAGATAAGCAGAAGGAAAACTTTGAATATTTGGCTGTCTGGTATAACGATAATCGTCCAGACGAATGGAATGCCCTGATTAAGAAGTTCATGGAAGACGCAAAGAAAATGAACGTAGATACCGCCAAATAGATAGTATGGCCGCCGAAATATTATTCTTAACCGATCGGATATTTACAGGATAAAACGATCGGTGGCACTTCTCCTTTTTTTTTTTTTTATCTTTTCAACGGCGAGCAAAAAACAAATGTATTAATACGCTAGAATCGATCGACGAGCAATTAGTGAGCGGGAAAATATATATTGAAAAACGAAAAACTCTGAGGAGTGAAAATAAATAAATGTAAAAGGTATCAATAAAACTTTATTCGTTAACGTAAAGGAATTCCTATCGTTCCTCAATGGAACACCATTTTTATGTCTCTCGGGGGGAAAAGGAGGGAAGGGGGAAATTATTGAACGTTATGAAAATAATGATATCGTCTAAATGTCAAACGATCGCGAAGATTTAGATAGTTGGCCAATGATGTGGAAAAGAGTTTTCGATGAGTTTACGGGTAAGGGTGAGAGGGAGGTAGGGATGGAGGGAAGGGAAGATGAAGAAAAATGAAAATAAAAAAGAAACAGCTAGAAATGTACGTTATCGAAACACTAATTACAAATATTAAAATATAAATAATTAAATATATATATATATATATATATATATTTATGTGTGTGTGTGTGCGTGTGTGTATATATATATGTATATATATATATATATATATATATATATATATATATATATATATATATATATATATATATATATATATATATACGATGAACTTTTCTGAGCAAACTTAACTGAAATATGCACGACGTTATCGCGGCTTGTAATAACTCGTCGATCGAGTATCGTCGTACATTTCTCAAGAATTATTCCTGTCTTGCCTCTTCCTCCTCAACATTAGTTTCTTTCACGTATGTCCTTCGAAAAGTCTCCTCAGCCAATAACCGGATGATCTTGGACCCATAGATAGTCGGTTAAAACGGCATACACGTATACGCCGGCAGGTATAAATACGGAAGACAGTACTCTCGAAGCATTCAGATTCAATCCAGAGATCCTTCACGGATGCTGTGGCAAGAGAGAGAATCGTCTTGATAGAAAATTAAACGTCAAAGCGCCGACGATATATACATTTCTCATTTTGAAAGACCCCTATATTCTCGTTCACGTTCGACAAGTATTTTACATTTGAATCGGAAAGAAAAACATTTCCTTTTCAAAGATCTACAATGGCGCGTTACCTGTGGATACTATCGATCGTTGTTGTACTTTTCGGAACGATTTTCTCAGTGCTCGCTGATGACTCCAATGAGACAAAATACACAACGAAATATGACAACATCAACGTGGAAGAAATATTGAATACGCCTCGATTGCGCGGTCAATATGTCGATTGTTATTTGGGAAATTCGCCGTGTTTGACCCCGGAAGCCAAGTTCTTGAAAGGTAAGGACAAAGCGTTGGACGTATGATCGACGATGATATTTCCCGAGCCCCTTTCCCCTCCTCCTCCTCCTCCCCGCCCTACCCGTTAGATTTTACTTTAATTCCGAAAACGTTACGTTCGTATTTGCGAATGAAGACGAGGGACGGGGAGAGAAAGGAAAAAAAAAGCAAAAAGAAAAGAAGAGGAAAGAAATCGGGGAAAACTATATCGCGTTGGTATGAACGAATAAATTTTTTGTCGCAGAAGTGCTACCGGAAGTGTTGGTTACCAAGTGTAAAAAATGTTCGGACAAGCAGAGAGTAATTTTCGACAAGGTGATCACTTGGTTCGAAGAAAACGACAAGGATACTTGGAATACCATATTGGCGAAATCCATTAACGAACGTGTAAATGTTAGAAATCGAAGGTCCTAATTCGAAAATTTCATTGGAGATCGAAACGGGAAGAGAGGAAAAAAGAGAAAAATCTCTTTGGGATACTTCGTTTTATTGTGTGATAAGTTGTTATAGGAAAAAGAAATTTTACCGTAGATCAACGTGCACAAAAAGGAAAGATTATATTCTATTAAATGATTATTCGTCGTCGTGAAATAAATTGCTAATAAAAGCGAATTAATGAAGATTAATTATTGAAGTTTATTATTGAAATCACACGTCACCTGTTGCAACGTCGATTATATATATACATATATATATGATTGATATTTCATATTCTCATGTTTTCCAATTCAATGCTATGATTCATCGTGAAATAAATTGCAAATAAAAGCATCAATTGATAAAGAGTGAAATTTATTATTGTAATCAAACATCACATGTTACAACGTATTATATATATATATATATATATATATATATATATATATATATATATATATATATATATATAAACACAAAGAAACATTAATACGTCTTAAGATATTCTTCAAACTTATCGAAATATATATTATCAGGATCGTATTTCTTTTCGAACTGATTCCACATCTCTGGTCTCTTTTCCTTCAGTTGCCAAAGTTTTTTCCCTATTCTCTTCTGGTACTCATTACATTTCGCGCATTGTGTAGCCAATATTTCAGGAAGTATTTCTACGATACAAATTAGGAAGCATTATTTTATTAAATGTCAATTTTTTTGTATTGCTCGTATGTACGTATGCACGTACGCATAAAAAAAAAAAAAAGAAAAGAATGAATTAACGAATAGAAGTATTAAAAAAGATAAAAAAATAAATAAATAAAAGAAACGCGAAACAAAATAATCGATATAAAAATCCTATCGAGATTATGGATCGAGAACATGACATCAAGGATAAGCGAATGATAATAAAACGAACTGTAGATACGTAAATACCAAAAAAAAAAGAAAAAGAAAAAACATATTCCTGTCCTCGGCCATAAAGCAGAAAACCTGTTTTGATAAAAACCACAAATCTTGAAAAACTAAAAACCAGAAACTTGATTAATATTATTATTATTATTATTATTATTATTATTATTATTATTATTATTATTGTTGTTGTTGTTGTTGTTGTTGTTGTTGTTGTTATTGTTGTTTTTGTTGTTGTTATGACTCTGGATCTTCTATTCTTTCTCTGTTGTTTTCTTCGAATAAAAAGAAAGAAAGAAGAATTACTTACGTTTAAGACTACGTCCATCGGCGGTACAAGGACCTACATCGAGCAAACAATTTATATATTGATTTAAAAATCGTTCGCTATTGAATATCGCATCCACGTCCACCTGATCGTATATGTTTGGATATTGTTCTTCGGTATATCCGACGATGAGCCCGCACATCCCGATTATTAGGAAAAATACGTAAGCGAATTTCATGGTTTCGTAATTACGAGGAGCCAATTATACGAATTGCACTGGAAAATTTTAATGTATAGTTAAGTAAGAAAAAAAAAAATTCGACTCCTTATAATTCTAATTGATTATTACACTGAGATGCGTGGAGAAGAATTCGTGTCAGAAACGAAACGAAACGCGATTGAATTGATGAATCGAATTGAATTAAAAAAAAAAAAAAAAAAGAAATAAAATAAAAAAAAAATAAAAAAACCCAATTCGATTCGATCGATAGAAAATAGAAAGGTATGAAAATTGTTTTCTCTATAGGTACTTAATATGTAAAATAGTATAATAATTACGATAGTAATCAGCTATGTCGCAACGATACAGCCGTGGAATCAACGAAACGAGTTTATTAAAACAGAATACTGATTGAGACACTTTAAGAAAGCTCGGAGGACGACAACGACGAAGACTACGGTTGACTGAAACGAAAGAAATTAAAATCGCCCATTGAGTCGTTTTATTTCCGCGAGACATTTAACGAAACGCTTCCTACCCAATTTCGTGTTACATTATAACCGAGAGATTATTAATAACCGTGAAATTATGATAAACGATCTCGTAAATACGGCCGTACCATAAACACAGGAAGTTCACGAATTTGTAAACAATGTTAAAGCGCGAACGTTATACGTCGAGGCTTTATTTAATAATAAAAAAAAAAACGTTTTGATTGTACATACATACGTGATAGATTTCTATCTGTACTCGAGAACATTCATTCGTCCAATAGCATTTCGTGTTGACGATCGACAAACACGAGCGCGTTCGTATTTAAATACATTCGCGTATATTATTCTTTAACGATATGAAAAATATTTATATAAATATAAATACGATTCTGATATTATTCGTCTTATGAAAAAAGTAAAAGTGTCATAAGTCAGACTATTGTAGAAAATGTATCGTGTCGTCGTATTACGAAAGAATTCCTACACAGAAGTGTAACAAATAAAAATATGTTTGTCTAAATAGAAAAAAAAAAAAAAAAATATATATATATATATATATATATATATATAAATATATATATTTGTATATATAATAATAATGTATATATAATAATAATTCCACATATATCATATTTCCGATAAGTACGATTAAATCAAGATATCGTTAAAATATAATAAAACGTAATCATTATAATTCCACAAGACCAAATCTAATTACACACAAGTGCATTTTTTTAAACTATAGTGGCGAAAAAAACGACGAGCAATTTTATCTAATATAGTACGGTGAAATTAGTGTAACGCCTTCATTGAGGAATAATAATTCGTATAATCGACAAATGTGGTAATTTATGAAATATAAGTTAGACCCAGAGTTTATAGCCCATTTAACATATATAATATCATATATAATTCCATATACACCAACGATATAAAAGATTAACATTTCTCTTTTCTTTTTTGTTTCTTGTCTCTCTATCTTTAAACGAATACTTATCGTTACAATATGGCAGAACGTGATACTATATATTATATTTACTTGTGAACCATATAAAAAATTCGATTATTTAATATACCTCCTACTCCTCCTCGCTTTTCTTAATAACCTTCGATATTATATCTTGATCTTATATAATTTAAACATGGCATATTACATTCATTTCGATATAAAAACTGCAAAAAAAAAAATTTATATATATATATATGCACAGCCTAATATTTAATTCCTACAAATCAAAATTGCTTACTTCACGCAAAAGATTCGCAGTGTGTACTTATTATCTTACTTAATCTATATACATACGTGTGTGTGTGTGTGTGTGTGTGTGTGTGTGTGTGTGTGTGTGTGTGTGTGTGTGTGTGTGTGTGTGTGTGTGTGTGTGTGTGTGTGTGTGTGTGTGTGTGTGTGTGTGTGTGTGTGTGTGTGTGTGTGTGTGTGTGTGTGTGTGTGTGTAAAATACATATATATAATAACAAATGAAACACGTTTGCAATTCAAGTATACGTCAGTATCCCAATCAGTACGAGGATCTTGATTTTGAAGATACCATAATGATGCAGTTACAACTGGTCTTCTTGAGAGAAATCCTGCAAATATTACACGTATTATATTGGATCGTTCATGTATAATATAACAAATATAATAACGTTAAGGGATTGTAATTGTAACGATCTTAGTTGCCCCCATATACTGAAATAAATAATTATATAAAGTGAAAGAATATGTGACGAATGATAGACATGGCAAACGGCATCAACGTTAAATGTTGACGAATTTGAAAAAATTTGTCTGCTTATATATGAAATCAATTGAATAGAAATTATGTCTTGATTCTCCTAAGAAGATACCATTGCAGAGAATTTGAATTAACATTACGTAATATATTCGAAATTATGATAACATAATAAATTTATTAAAATACGATGAAGTAACGCTACCCTGCAATAAAAACGTATGAAAAAACATCGATAAATACATTGAAACGATTAAATATGAAATATTTAACGTCCAATGATATCTTCCGTGTCGTTACTTCATCGAATTTTATCAAGAGTCTCGTAACACATTGTCATCATCTATAAGCATCAAAGTTTCGAAACGAAATTTTTGCTTTTTAGGGGTGGTGCGTTGTATTTGACGATACATTCACGTGACCCTTGAATAAGTATAACGTTTATTACCTGAAACGATTACAATAACAAAATATGTTCGTATATATAAACTTTGCTTTAACAGCGTGAAATAACATTGTGCAATATATACATAAATATACTGTGTCTCTCTCTCTCTATATATATATATATAGTGTTATATATGTTAGGGAAACTGCTATAGAGTATGCGTTTTAATCGTTACGTTAAATAAGATATATATAATAGAATAATCGACTAAAGTAAAGAGTAAAAAAATATTACAAAAATCAACAATGAAAAAATTCTATGAGTAAGATATTTGTATATCATGTATATAAGATTTACTTTATATATAAACTGTATTAAATAATTTTCTAAAGTCATTGGAATACTATGAATATCACTTTGTAGAAATATAAAAAATATTGTTCATGGATATTGATCATAATAGAAGCTTTAACTTTACAGATTAAAACTGCATACTCTGACATATAACAGCGTGCGAATTGTTCGCTAGTGATGTGGCATAAATGATTTAAACGAATAAAAATCAAAATAACAAATATTATAAGTATTATGTATCTGGCTTTAGTCGGCTATAATGCATATTGTGCGTTAACACATAATAAAGAAACGTAATTAAACGTGAGGTTTCTTTTGTACCTTCATAACAGCTTTGAAACCAATAGTAGCAACTACACCTAGTCCAAAAAATATCAAATAAGGAATGTACTTTATTCCCGGTACGTCAGGCCTCTTTGCCACCAACAATTGCAGCATACTTAATTTTGAATCGTTATAAGGTGGATAACGGCATCTACAAATAATATATGATATAACAATATATCCTTGACAATTTAATAAATTATATTATAAAACATAATCTATCCCTTACGCTGCCAACTTTTCTCCTATGATATTGAAATCTTTAATGAGACATCCTTTTTTATGAACGAAAGTATCGTAAGTATATTTTCCATGATAAGCACCCATGCCCGAATTACCAACACCTCCAAATGGTAATGTATCCACTAAAAAGTAAAAAAAAAATATAAAAAAATGGAAATAAAATAAAATATATGGAAATTAATATTTAGAAGTAAATGCACGTAATAACGATAAATAATAATTATCATAAAAGACTAAATTTTTTGTAACTGTAAATAAAAATTATAAATGAAATATATTTATACTATAAATAATATATCTAATATAAAGCATTTTTTAAGGCCTCTTTATGTCACCATAGCTTAAATACATGCAATATACATGACATATAAATATTATTCGTTCCAGCAAGCAAAATTAATATCTTCTCAATACAATCAACATGCTCTTTAACATAATAAAAGAATATATATATATATATATATATATATATATATATATATATATGATTTATGTTTATGATTATTATGATTATAATGATTTATATATGATATTAAACAAATACCTGCTACGTGTAACATTGTATCATTAACACCAACACCACCACTAGAAGTATTGTTAAGAATCATAGATACATTTCCTTTGTTTGCACTAAATATATATAGTGCTAGTGGCTTCTCCCTATATCAAATATACATGACAAAAGAAATTATATTTACATATATAAATTAATCGTATACTGTACAATAACTCGTACAATAAAATATCTTTAAAATAATGTAAATATTTAAATATTATTTATCAGGAATTTCAAATATAATTTTATACTATACATTAAAGCTTCCACCTTCTAATATTTTTTTTTATATTATGTTTTATTTAACTAAATTAATGGTTACTGGGGTTAAATGTATATAAGATGTTGTAAGAGGTTTGGGTACGCTCCTCTGAAGAGCGCTTTTAATCCCCGAGGAGAAGAATAAATATATCTATCTATCTATCTCTCTATCTATCTAACTAATATTATAATATCACATAGATAATACATATAATTCTTTACCATTCATGCATATACTACAAATAGATTCATTCTACAATAAAAGCCTCCACCGTATTTAACTTTAAATATCAAACACAGAAGACTATGTACATTATAGTCGTTAATAACATCGGTGTAAATATTCTTTTTGTATGACAAAGTTTTTCTTTCCATATGTGTCCCTCTATGTTTATCCTACTACGAAGTGTCATTATATACATATCAATTAGTAATATGTACATAATAATTACACACAATAGTACGTAAAAGCATGATAAGCCAATGATATCTGTTTGAAAGCATACAACAATCCAATGATGGCAATTTCTTCGTATTAAATATCCATTATCTGAAATTATTATTAAATAATAACAAATAATCTCTGTAATGTGAACTTTAAAGATTATACACAATGAGAGCCTCTTCAGATTTCATTATTGACAAATAAACATAACGACAGGAAATTCATCATCATTATTTTGTTGCTTGCTTTTAGAAAAAAAAAAATAATAAAATAAAATAAAATAATACCATTAATTTATCGAAGATATAAACATTACCGACGCATACTGATATTATGTGCTGTAGAATAGGATTGAACGGATATAGATGTAAGATATAGAAACGAAAAATTCAATCACTTTGAGACGAAGCCTGTTTGCATAAAGAATTAATGGATGCAGATACATATCTACTTGCAATTTTACATAATTTTTCTAATTCTATCTAATTCTACATAATTTTGTCGTAAATGATAAATGTTATACTTTAGTATATACATATAATAATTTATAAAGTAAGATTATACATAGAGTTCATTATGTAGTAAAAATGCATTAATGAAGAATGCATTTAATCTCTTAATGAAAATGAAAATAAGTTAAGTTAATGTAATGATCATAATGTAATTGCAAAATCTATAAGGAATTCTATACTGTTAGTCAACCATATAATTTCTATAATTCTGTGATTGATTTAAAGGATTGATAATTACGAATATGCTCAGTAAAAAAGAAAAAAAGAAGAAGAAGAGACATAACGATACTATTTCTTCATAACAAGAAATTCAGAAATATTTCTAATTGATACAATTTTTGTCATTTATAATCATATAGGTATTTTATATTCGACAATACGAAGTAATAATATGATTTGAATACTTTTTTGAATAGGATTAATAAATAATTTCTTTGTATTTTCAATCACTTCTGTTTATATAGCAAAGAACCCTGCATGCACATATCACTTTCAATCTATAAATGATTGATATACAAAGAAATTGTTCGTTAAAATATCTGATAATATATCAAAATATTGTTTTGTGTCATTAAAGGCAACAAATATATTTCAAATGCTCGAGTTAGTTGAAATCCTGTACATATGTAATAATTATAGGAAAAAGCTGTAACTATACTACTAATTTGTAAGCAAAAAAGCAATGAATAATTTAAGATTTATCATACACCTGTCATCTAATAACCTGACTCACCAGAATATTGAATAATTGTGTCGTTGACACATACCGATCCACTACGAGTTTGATTTATTACTAAATTTTGTACTCCTTTGTCCTTGGAAAAGATGTATAGTACAAGTGGGATTTCACTAAGTATGAAAAGTGATCATTGTGCATTATTTTTCAAAATGATGAATATAACTTGTGTTTGTAAATAAACGTGGTTATAAAAAATTGTACTCTATAATTTTTGTAATAATAAATGTTCCTCTAAACAAATTACTTTAAGTAACGAAAGTATTGTTATCGACTATATTTAAATGTGAAACATTATGCATTCTAAACAATATTCGTCTTCACTTAAATTAAAGAAAACTGTTAACTTCAAATAAAAAGTGATTAACCATTCAAATCTTTCAGATATGTATCTCTTGAGAAGTATATTCTAAATATCTTATATATAAAAATTGGTATAATCATTGAATCCACTTGTTTATCATACATTATACTCACCGGTTATTAATAAAACGAATAGCTTCATAAGCATTATCGACATTAACAATTGGCAATATTGGTCCAAAAATTTCATCCTGCATAATTTTATCAGTAGGCTTTACATCAATAAGTATTGTTGGAGAAATATACTTTTCTGTAGAATCATAGTCACCACCAATTGCTACTTTTCCACTGTCTAATAGATAATTCTTTATACGCCTGTATAGAATACAATATAATTTAGTTAGTAGAATTCAAAAATTCAATTGATTTAAAATAGGGATACTTACTGAAAATGATTATCATTAATAATACGACACAAATCAGGACTTTCTTTAGGATTTTCTCCATACCATTCTTTTAAAATCTTTTTTGCTTCATCCACAAATTTATTTTGAACTTCTGTAGAGCACAATATATAATCAGGTGCGATACAAGTTTGTCCAGCATTTATGTACTTTCCCCATAACACCCTCTTTGCAGCTATCTGTATGTTTGCCGTGCTATCAATATAGACAGGACTACAAGAGGAAAATATGTAATAAACTAAAAAATTTATATGTTAAATTTAATATTGCATTTTATAATCATACCTTTTACCACCTAATTCTAAAGTTACAGGTGTCAAGAATTTGTTAGATGCTTCACGGATGATTTTGCCAACATTAGTTGAGCCAGTATAAAATATATAATCAAATCTTTGCTTAAGTAGTTCACTAGTTTCTGATATACCTCCTATTATAACATGATAACTCTCCTATTTGATATGTAAACAAATTTATACTGAACGAGAACCCAAAATAAATATATGATAAATTGTTCCATAATACATACCGTATCTAAATATTTTGGAATCATTTCTGCCAAAATATTGGCAGTAGCTTGTGCAATTTCAGAAGGTTTAAGAATAACACAATTCCCAGCCGCTATAGCACCAATCATAGGTACCAATGTTAATTGTAATGGATAATTCCATGCTCCAATGATAAGAACAACGCCATAAGGATCTTTATGTATTTCAACACCATCAAGTATATTAGCCATTGCTTTAGAAGGCTAAAAAACAATTTAATTTTTTTTTCTTTTTTAAATAAACTTTCTCTAATATATTTAAGTTTAAATGATAAAGAAATTCTCCTTATACCTTTTCTGGAGCAGAATATTCCTTAATATTACAAAGCATATGCTTAATGTCCTGAATTACATAATCAATCTCTAAAATCACAGATTCAAATTTACTCTGGAAAGAAAGTTATAAAAGAAGAAGATATAAAAAATAAACACAACTTATATTATCAAAATTATTGGATGATAATTCTTAATTATTATAAATCTTTACCCGTCTTAAATCTGATGCTAATGCAGATATAATTTGAGGTGTACACTCCTCCAACATTCTACGCATTTGTTTTAATTGCTTTATTCTCCATTCTAATGGTCTTGTTTTTCCACTAAAAAATGTATCTCGCGCACTTTGTACGACCTGAAAAAATTGATAATATTAAATAAAATTATAAGATATTCATATTGTTAAATAAGAGTCTTTCATTATATCAAAAAAAAAAAGAAAGAAAAATTGAAAATTTTACTGTTGTGAAAGATGTTATATTAAAAATGTATAAAACTTACATCTGCATAATTCACTGCCATCGTTTTACCATTAATTTGCGCTGAAACAAAATAAAATTGATCATTATAATTTACATCATTTTTTTATAAATCACCTTATCCTTAATCTTTGTACTTTAGACTTGACACCAAGTCAAAGATTCAAGTATTTTCATTGCGCATTTTCCTTATTCAAATAAATTTCTTATATTATCCCAATGATTTATGTTTTCATAGATTATACTAACATATATTAAGGAATGATTTTATTAGGGAAAATCATCAGTTTTGTCGATTTAAAAAACCATTTATAGTCAAAGTCCAGAATAAAGAAACGTAAAAAGCACAAAATATAAGGACTAAAGAATATAAGGATATAAGAATATTAAATTCAATAACTATACAACAACTGTCGAACTATACTCTTTTTCTATATATACATTACTAAGAAATGTATTAATATCACAAACAATTTTACTAACGTTCACTAATATTTTATAATAGTATATGAAAATATTCTGCACATGACATTGAAATGTATGAAGATATGCATGACATTGTAATGCCAGTCATTATCGTGATTTACATTTATAGTAAAAATAAAAAAGAAAAAAAAGAAAAGTATTCGGTATCTACTCAAAAAAAAAAATATTTTCTCAATTCTTTCATAAAAAATATTTTTGTTATGCGTTAAACCAACGATCTCGTTTATTTTGATAAATTAAGCGCAAATAGGTTATTAATGTTTATAGGTTATTGATTATTATAATTGTTAATGCTGACGAACGAAATCTGACGTTTCGAAGTATTTCTTATTCCATCGGAGTGATCTCCCACTTTAATTGGCAAGAGAATGCACGCATTTCCATTTATACTCACACAATGCATATATATATATATATATAAATTCGATAAGTAGAGATTAATAATTCCCCCTTCGTATATACATTGTGTGAGTATAAATGGAAATGCGTAAATATATATATATATATATATATATATATATATATATATATATATACACACATACATATATATTATAACGACAATGAACGATCTAAAAAAAACAGCACACTATGTTAACAATTCTTTTTCTAAAAAATATAGAAAAAACATATCTATATGTAATACGAAAATGTTTTACATGAGAAGGGAACGCATATGGCATGTAACCATGTATATATATAATGTATATTTACATACGTATCATGCGATGTATCCGATCCTCTTTGACAAACTGTCGCTTACTTTCAACACCAGTCAAAAATACAAACAGTAATTTTTACTCAATACAAACAAAAAAAAGTTTCGACCGATAAGAAAATATGACGAGTTCGTAACGAAATCAAACACTTTTAATAAAATCTCGTTAAGATGTATTGCCCCGAACTGCTGAGAAAAAAAATTAATTTGTACGTTTATTTATTCATTTTGTTAATAATTAAATTAAAAAAAAAAAAAAGGAAAATGAAAAAATGTTACCACACGTCATTTGAAAAAGAATTTTACAGCGACGCTCACACGTACGCGCAATTTGCGCAGATTTTGATTGAAGAAAAGAAAAAAGACACTATTATAATTAATAATTTCTCGGAAGACCGGATAAAACGGAGTGAGGACAAAAAAACGGAAGAAGAAAAAGTGGTTGAACTTTGAGCTTAGAAACCCGGAAGTCGACGGTTCGAGATTAGATTCTGCATCGTCTTAAGTAAAAAGGGAAAAGAATTGTCAAAAAAAAAAAAAAAAAAAAAAAAAAAGGGAGAAAAAGAGAAAAAAAGAAGAAAGGAAGATGGTATTCTTTTCTTTTCGTTTTTGTTTGAATGATCACTTACCGATAATTATGAAGTCGCGTTTTGTTATTTACGTCAAACCGTGGAAATCCAATAAATAAATCGTTCTCGCTAAGAAAAATTAATACGACTCTCCGTGTTTCTCGAAGAAATCACACGTAAGATCGCAATTCAACTCAAAGTGTATAAATAGAGTTCTGGAATAAACTCCCGCTCCACACTTTTTCTCTGCTATGTTCTGTGTGTCTGTCTCTCTCTGTCTCTCTGTCTCTCTGTCTCCCTCTCTCTCTCTCTCTCTCTCCCCCTCTCTCTCTCTATTTATCTATGTATCTCTCTCTTTCTCTCTCTCCTATTTTATCCTTCCTTCTTACACATTTCAATCTCTACGTAATTTCTCGAACGCTCGTCCCGATAGATGTCAGGACAATCGCATCGTTTTCATACACACAATTTACATTTGACAGAATATTTAGAATTGGTAAGGCTCTCGTTCTATAAATCTATTCTAATAACCTATTCTAACGTTTCTATTTCGTCTCTAATATTTATTTGTACACCGTTTAGTCGGGATATTGGAATTCGTAACAGAGGAAAAAAAAGGGAGAAAGTATAGATGTGCGCACGTGAATAGAGTTCTTTTTGTCGCGCGTGTGTGTGTGCGTGCGTGCGTGTGTGAAAGAGTAAGAGAGAGAGAAAGAGAAAGAGAATGAAAGTGAATCGATCGGTCAATTTATAAATGTTTATAGAGATAATACAAATAGAAGGGCGAACCCTTCATACCAGCGGTATTTTAAAGGGATAGAATTAAAAAAAAAAAAAAAGGAAACCTAAATAAGTTATGCATTTAGATATATTAAATGATACATGCATAGAAGAGTAAAGTGTAACAATAAAAACTAAATTAATGAAGTAACAAGGCTTTTAGGTCGACAAATCTATAAAAGAGAGTTATAAATGTGTACTAGCGACAGATACTATCGAAAAAATTCAAACATAATAAAAGGAAAAATATATATAGGTGCAGAAAATATGAGTAATAATGATAATGATATGATTCATGAGATAACTCGTACAACTTTTAAGGCAAATTTATTATCAAAGTTATGACACATATCAATGGAATACAGACAAGCATTGATGTATTTTACTTGAGAAAATTCCAAGGTTAGAAATAACGATCAACTCTTTGATTCACCTATAGGGATTAGTTCTTTTTTATCAACTTTAGGTTAAAAACAGGTAGCCACAAAAACAAATTGATCTTTAAGATAAATGGTAATAATATACGACATACGTCATCGGTCTTTCCTTCCGATTTATCTAAATAAAAAGTTAACATTAACTATCAAGAATATTCAGATCGGTAGTTGACAATGATCCTTACAGGATGTTATTGGCATTCATAATCAAGAATGGCTACTATATTACAACGCTTCTATATAAGGTTACAAAAGATGGTTGTGGAAGGTTCTATATAAAAATATCGGATGATTAAGCGAATAAAAACTAAAAGGTATGTTAGCTGTAAAATGAAACGAAAGAAGTAATTCATGGAGTTTCTTAAAATGAAAAATACAATATCAACTGAACTAATATCATATGTTTTCAAAAATAAAACAGGAACAATGATTGTGGATCTGTATTACGATAATAGACTTGAATGAGGAATTAATTGGGTCAGCTGAATAGGTTAGGTAAGAGATTTGAGATAAACATGTATAACTCTAACTCTTCGTATATTTAGAACTTGATAAAATAAAGCTTTAGAAATAAAACAAATTAGTTGTATGGTCAAATATCGAAAGTCTTTAGAATAAAAGATATGTAAGAAGGTATTTGATGTACCGATACTACCAAACGATGGCACCTTAGGAGGCTCAAATGCTAAGTACTGAAGATAAGAATAAAAATTGGCGAAAAAAACACCTGAAAAGGTTAAAGTAAAACATTTTTAACGTTATTAAAATTTTATTTTATTTTTCTATGCTACTTTATCATGTGAGCCATATCAGCATGCTATGAGCTATTCTATAACGATAGAATTAAGTGATTAAATTAATTTTAAACTTAAAAGAGCAGTGCTGTGTATACTTTAAATGCATGCTCTAATTGAATGTTTTAAAATAAATTAATCCTACCAAATACGTTGTAACGTGGTATCTGAGCAGTTTCCACATGAATTTTCACCGAATTATGTATTTTGACAATATCAACCTGCTGATTAACATCCATTTTAGTGGATGTAGTATTAGGAGACGTTGATATTGTTTCTGTCATCAGGATCTGATGAAAAGGAATACGCTATCAATAAAATCTCAAAGTTAATGTTTCATGATAAAAAATATAACATGGTTGCTGTCTCTTTTCTTTCGGTTTTTATAATCGCCTGTCTCATCTTGTGTGTGTGTGTGTGTGTGTGCGTGTGTATATTATATATATTTTTTACAGTCATTTAGAATAATGGATATTGAAGGGACCATCAACAATATATAAAAGGAAATATGCTGCTTAACACCGATTAAACATAAAAAATGGCAATTTACTCTGTAATTTAGATTGAATTTAAAATTTTAAAGGATGCCAGTACTTTTCTTTAACTTTTTCTATTTCATCAGGATTATTACATTTTTTTTTCTTTTTAGAGTAGACAGAAATTTATTTCCAAAAATATAAAAATATAAAATAACATCGCATAATTATATTATTAACAATTACATAACTTTGTCAAAGAATGACGTGGATCGTAAACAATTTTTTTTTGAATGTTTATAGCAAGCACAAAATAAGATAAAGATTTATAAATTTATGTCTCGTCCATTATTTACTTTATATAATTAATATTAGGTATCGATTATATTCGCATGGTGGGGGGAGATGAAAAATTGACGATGATTTATATGACCGATTACGAGATACCGATAACATTCGATAATTCTTTCTTACATAAGTTTTTTTCTCTATCAGAACTTTCCGGGGAAAGTGAAAAGAGAAAGAAGTTATTTCAGTAATTTAAAACTGGTAACACGATGCATTGATGGTATTCGTTTACACACACATATGTAGTTGTATGTTTAGTTAAAAGTGAAAGCTTGTAATTATTACACCATAGATATCTCAAGTGTAATACTAAAAATAATATATGAATGTCGATTAAATTAAAAATATAATATAATATTATGAAGTAAAAATATAATATAATATTATATTACCGATTGGGAACGTATTTGTATGATACAGAAATGTTTGAACGACTTACGCGTAAATAATTAGTAATCGAATTTCGATGATGAGTTCGAGTGATCAATGAAGGCTTACTACTCATCGAAGAGAGAAAGAACTGTCACTTGTAAGAGCGAATTTATTTTATCTATGTTACGTTCGTGCGTACGATGATTACATTCGAAAAATTTATCGACTATAATCGGATGATGTACTTAGATAACAGAAGTAATACAACAGCTTCTATTCCCCGTGTAATCCTTCTACGTTACACTTACACTTCCGTGCTATCTCATACAACTTACACTTATATTTCTTCATACATTTGAAATAACTCGAACGTGTACTAACCCATCAATAAAGGCACGTATTGAGACAAACGAACAAAAAAGAAAAAAAAATTATCTTATCGCGTTGTTGTAACAGTTGTGTCGTAAAGATCGAATCTCATTATTGAGAAAGTTATTGCTTATCGTCACTTTCAATTCGGTATACCCATTTGTTCGGTGTTCGAACAATGTTTCTTTTTTTCGTTTTTTCCTTTTCTATTTATTTATTTGTTCGTTTTTTTTTTTATATTGTAAAATAATGAAAAAAAACAAAACAAAGAAGTTGTTTGTATCGTTCTCTTTACCTTGAAATATTCTCGTTGGAGGATTGCTGGCGTTATGGGATTAGAAGAGAGTTCGGCCTTCGTTCTCACTAACGCGATGATTCCGTTCCGTATGACGAAACGATTGCATCGGAATAGAGAAAACGTTATTTCTTTAAATACGCATCGCTTCGTTTCTAAATTATTTCTGAATATAATCTTCTTCCCTCGTTTTACACGAACTCGCGTCCTTGCGATAAGATACGAATGTCACAAATGGGGTATACATACATACATAAAATGCAGTTATACTTTGATGGAAGACGGTTAACCAACGCTTAGAGACTCGTAACACTTTTTCTTTTACCCAAGTACTTATTTACATAAATATCTTATTAATCGATCTAAACTTCAACAAGGTTCTCACACCGTACATTATGTTAAATCATTCATCGAGATCAGTTTGTCTATATATATATATATATATATATATGCGAATATGCGCGCGTATGTGTTTATACGTGTACGTTTATGTGTGTATGCTTAAGTGCCTATTTTCTTTCTTTCTTTCTTTTTTTTTCTTTTGTACTCACGTGAATCCGAAATCTCGATTACAGCCGTTTGGAGATCGATGCGACAAACTTCATCGTCGGATGATAAAGTTGACGCAATAGCGTTTACTCCTTTCGATTCCTGATCAATTTGATCCGGTATATCCAAGACAACCACCTCCTCCTGAAAATATAAGATTTTGCAAACGAATGATTACGAAACGAAAATACAAAAGGAACGAAAAACCGACTCTACCGCGTAAAATGTGTTTATAAAGTAAGTTTTGTTTTCCTGCTTTATGTACATATGTATAGCATTATTTACATACATTGCCTACGTTTTATTTTTAACTTTTAAACCTTGCCCGTTAATAGAACTGCGTTTATTTTTTTTATCCAACGATCCGTAAGCTATTATATCAATTGATCTTCGCGTTAATGTAAGAAAAAGAAGAAAAAAAAGAAGGAAAACGCGTGATAGTGAAAAAAAAACGATTAAGAAAAAAAAATATGATCATTTTATATAACAATTTAATATATGATCGAGTAAATATTTTAAAACGATTTAATTCTGTGTGTGTGTGTGTGTGTGTGTACATTTATATACAGAGCGTCTGTCCATAGATAACCAAGCAAATATCTCGAAACTGGTTGAAGTTTCAAGAAAGTTTATTAAGTAACATTTGCACACCTCTGAGTTAAATATAAAGTCCATACGAGGTAGCTTCCTTTTTGTTTTTTTTTATCTTGACCTTTTCAATATACAAAAGTCAATGTGAGTTTTGTTTGTTTTTTTTTTCTTTCTATTTTCTTTTTTAATAGATAATAATAATATATCTTTTTGCATATTTATATAGTAGGAAATCATTTGCAATTAAAAGTATTGTAGCAAACCTTTAGCAAATATGATTTTGAATGCAAATAACCATTACTACATAATTATGTAGAAATAATAAAATAATCTAATTATCCATTAAGAAAAAAAGAAAAAAAGAGTGAGAGAGACAAACAAGGATAGTACGAACGATGAGAATTCACCATTTTTTTCTTTTTTTTTTTTTTTCTTAATCGTTTTAATATAAAGACAACAGTTTATTGGTATAGATATCGAAGGAGGCAATACGATATACGACAATGCCGATTTAAAATAATTTCCGGGGAATAATTATTGCGTCCGTTGGATATTATTACGAATTACCGACACGAAATCGGTCTGACAAATATAATTAATAATGATCAATTAGATCCGTCGAAGGAGACGAATGGTAATCGAAATCGATATTTAGATCATCTTCCCCTTTTTAAATATATATATATATATATATATATATATAATGATCTTATAAAATGAAATATTTCAATGGAACGATTTTTCATTTATTTCTCCCGAAGGTAACAAGTACAAAGTAGCTTGTTTATTCCATCATATTTCTTAGCCGTTAATTTCTATAGTGTTGCGCAACTACAAAGTACTATTAACGGAACAAAACATAATCGGCTAGGATAATAACAAGTTGATCGTAAATATCTGGTTGGGTGGGGGGGAGGGGAAATACAAAAAAAAGGAGAAGAAAACCGAATAAAAAAGAAAAAAATAAAAGAAGAAAATGCAAGAAACTTAAACAAGATCGTTTAACCGTTTGCGTAACAGAGGGTTTTGACAAAACATGATCAAAAAACGCCAAGGATTACATATCGGAAAGAGCCAAAGAGCGCAATAGCTCTCCTTCGATTACATATCGAAAAAAGCCGAAGAGCGCGATAAAATAAAATAAAAAGTTATGAATGAAAAAATATATATATATATATATATATATATATATATATTCTATTAATTTAGAGTAGGTAACAACAAAATACAAATTGGATTACTGATAGCGATGCGACATAAATGCGTCTAAAAGGCTGAGCGCGTTTCGTTCAAATGCCCTGGCTTTTTTCGACACAAAATCTGAAGAATGCGAAAGTGGCTCGTAATAAATAAACGGTTAATATAGATGTGCTTTTATGTGTGTAAATTTTTTTTGTGTGTGTTTCATATATAAAATTTTGTAATAATCTCTTCGTATAGATTTTTTTTCTTCGTTCTTTAAATCGTCCATTATGATGGATCTTATGCGGCGAAGTGTTGTCATCCGTGATATTATTTCCTTTAATGCAGAACGATATTATATTAAATTGTCAGAGTTACACTGTGTACAGATCGTAGTAGTAGTAGTACAGGGAAGTGGGGGGGATTAGAATCGCTAAGATCCGACATTATGACCGAGTAAAGCGCTTTTTGACCATGAATGAAAATGATAGTTACTCATTCCGCGGAATATTCTTCTTCGTGTTTGATTTGTTGCGATTAAAAATGGATGATCTCCTCTCCTTCTCCTCCTCCTCCTCCTCCCTCTCCCTTTCTCCATAGATCATCGAGCTCGTGAATAGATCTTCGACAAAAGAAAATCTATATATCAAGATATCGTTTCTTTCGTGACGACAAATTAAAAAAAAAAAAAAAGGAACCAAAAAAAGATAAGAAGAAGAAAAAAAAATGGACGTATCTGTAATTAGTCGAGTTTCTTGCTGTTATTCCATTACAGTACGAGTAGACAACTGTTGCAAGATAATTTAATCAAATTACATTCGCACAAGTCGGACGCAGGTGTTGCATATCTGTGGTTTCGTATTCGTGCAATCACGGGGTGCAATTTTACGAATTACGCGTTACGCAAATTGAATCCCCAAGAAAATTTACGGGGAAACCATTGGGTGCGGATAATTATCTTTTTTTATTATATTATTATTTTTTTTTCTTTATTATTTTCTTTTTTTTTTTTTTTTTTGAACGAAAGATTCCACTTTAAAGATTTCTAATTTAATAATTTCCCCGTGTTTCTTTTTGCAAATTGGAATCTATAGAGAAAGAAAAGAAAAGAAAGAAAAAATAAAATAAAAAAAAATAAAAAGAAAATAATACAAATCACCGGAGCGATTTATATAGGAATCATGGTCAAAGACTTTTAATGAAATCGATCGTAAGAACCCCTCGTTCATCTATATGCATGTATGTATATTTCTTCTGACCTTAAACCTTTGCTTCCTCTTCGATTCGTGCACTATACTTTAACCACAACGTATCGTTATCCAATTTTTATTACGTTCGAACTTTAACAATACGAGATTACGACTATGATTTTCGATCATTCTCAAATCGCTTTTTAACGTTAGGCATGTCAATGTGTTAATCGATAATAGCATCGTGTTAACGAATTGGCATCGCGTTAATAATCGAATATCATTCCTCGATTATTTGCATCCTTTCGTTGCACACGTATATCCTTTTGTCGTATCGTCGTTTCTTATCAACTCGGACGGCCAATGTATCCTCTCTTATCCTTCGTTTTTATACGTACACATACACGATGAGTGACGTATAATAGGAGGATACTCAACGAGTTTGGATGGATACGTACGCGAAAGAGCGCGTTAATTTAAAAGTCGAGTTAAGCAAAGTAAACGACAATTTTTTTTTTCTTTCTATCCCACCGATACGATCAATTAATATCCGATAATGACGAAGTGACTAACAAAAAATCAAAGTGAAAGGGAAGAGAGAAGGGGAAACAAATCGCACGAAAATATCACGGTCGTACACGTATCAAACGGATTCACACGCCTAACGAGCGAGTACGATAAGATCGATGATGAAGCATCATAAAGATGGTAACGCGAGGTACGGGAGAAAAATTGGAAAATAACGTGATCGATAGACCGAAATGGGGATAGAGGAGAACGTTGCGAATAGTCGTACGTAAACGGGCTAAGACGTTCCTTTAAGACGTTTCGCGTGTGTCCATAGACGGAGCAAAGAAAAGGAACGAAAGGAAGAAAAAGAAGAGAATAAAAAAAAAAAAAAACTAAGAGAACTAAAAAAGAAAGAGGAAGGAGATAGATTTTTACGAAGGAGATTGGATTGAAATCATTCACTCACTCATTCAAGATCAATCACTCACCATTTTGAAAAATATCCTCCTCGTGACTTCGTTCTCGCAATACAATATTCAAAACTTGGATATGAACGGTCCGTTGAATCCAAAGAGCCACGAGATTTAGAAGCCGCAGAGAGTTGTACTGAGAGCACGCACGACGGCGTGTGTTAGCCGGTAGGTCAGTCGGTCGGTCGCTCGCTCGGGCACCAACGTGAAACAGGTTCGCTCGCAGAACACGCGTGTCTACACGCTCATAGACTGACGGAGAGGTTCTCCTCGTTCTTCTCTTACGAATGTAACGAATTAAAAAGGGAAATTCAACCAACATACAGTCGGTCACAGAAGTACCAAGGAGTACAATTTTATATTTTAAAATCGTTCCTTCTATCGATAAGATATATATATATATATATATATATATATATATATATATATATATATATATATATATATATATATAAGATATATCTATAAATCTATTAATATATATCTATATATTAATAATAATCCGCTATATATATAGCGAAGATACGAAATTTTAATTGAATGTACATTGGGGGGGGGGGAGTGAAATTATGCCACGTCAAGTGCCTGAAGAAGAATAAAAAAAAAAAAAAGAAAGAAATAAGGGACGATAACTTTCGCACACGACATCGACAAAAAGAAATTACAAGAATGAAACATTTTATCGAAACTTTTTATATAGACAGAAAGCGGGGAGATGAAAAAAAAGAATAGAAAAGAAGAATAGCAAGTTCGACGAATCACGGAATAAATTATATTCATTTAAAAAATCATCACAGTCACTATTTTTCTTTATGTCGTTAAACTTCATCATTTAATCGATATTTCAGAGATTCTAAAGAACGAACCCTAACTTGCTTGTGAATTGGATCGATTTTGATAACGTTTGGAGGATGCGCATAAGACGGATGTATCGTGCATATATTTATTGTTTGGAAAAACTGTGAAAATTAAAGATATTTTTTTTTTATTTAACAGTACTACGACAATTAAAAAAAGAAAGCCTTCTACTTCTCCTTTTTATTTTTCTCTTTTTTTTTTTAATTTCTCTTCACGTAACAGGCTAATTTTTCCGTATCTACGCTGTTCAGTTTAAACAAAGAAAATAAATAAATAAATAAATAAAAATAAAATAAGATGGATTAATTTAAAAAAAAAAAAAAAAAAGAAAAAAGAAATATTCGATCCCGAAAAAGTTCTCAAATGTTTCTGTTAGACACTGTACATTTAATTGCATGGAAATTTACGTGGGTAAGCGTTCAAATACGTATGTATAAGATGCAAATACGTATGATCGGAAATAATACATATAGGCGCAATGTTCCTTTCCGAAGTCCAAAACAACTTACGTTAAATGAAGAACGGACGATATTTTTTAATTCGTCTCCTCGATTGAATCGTTTTTCTTAGGCGTATACGAGTAAAAAAAAAAACAAATAAAAATATTAACGATGAAAACAAGAGTCGGAGAAACCACACCCCTCGTTAATTTTCTACAAAAAATTTTCAACAATCTATTCCAACGATGAAATCATCATCGTTCTTGAATAAAATTAGGAGATCGTTGCGTATCTTTAACGGTTTATTTTGACAGTACGGCAATCGTTACTTGAAATATAAATCAATGTGAATTAACAGCAAAATAGTGATGATCAACAGGGATTCAAATGATATTAATTAGTAATTAATACGGATTAAAATTAAAACATAGCATATATGTGTGTATGTGTATGTGTGTAAGGGGATAAAATGAAACGAAAACGAAATGAAAAATATTCTTTGTTGTCTGTCACGTTCACGATAAGATTACTTAATAAACCAATTAAAATTTCCCGACAGGTATGACTTTCGAGTAAATATAAGTCTCGTTTGACTTCGTTTCGTGTTATTATCTGCTCGACACAAACAGTGTATTTAATAGACATTACTATGCGGACTTGAAGAAAACCGGTTTCGAGCGACGCTACCATACGAGACGTAATTATTTATAATTAAACGATCATCGATATACATACATATATATATATATATATATATATATATATATATATACGGTTAAAACTCTTATGTAATATCGTTACGAATAGAAAAAAATAATGACAAAGCGTGGCACAAAAATAAGACGATTAAAGCTCGATAACGTTATAACGTATGATTTATTGTTTAAAATATTTCGTTTGTTAACAAATGTCCTGTATAAAAATATATATATATATATCATTATTTAATTAAAGATGCCTAAACATGACAACAGCATAAAGGGCACTTTCCTTAGGAACACTTAAAAAAAATTTACTCATCATACAAGTATGCATATCGCATAAGCATCGATTCGCGATACAATTTATTTTGGCTTCAGTTTATTCTGTATTATTCTAGAGGAATAATGGTTATTATTGATAGATGGATGGATGGATAGATAGATAGATAGATAGATAGATGGATGGATCATCGATATTGTTTCGATCAAGCATCGATACTAAACTTGTATTATGATCTATTATTTGCCTTGAGAAAATATTATGTCTTTTATGATACATTAAAAATACAACGTCTATCATCGAATCTAATCAATTCAATTGTTCTCTATTCAAAAATATTATTTAGAAGATAATAACGTATTCCAAATGTAATAATACTCGTAAAAATGATTACTGTATATCTCTTATTTACAACAGCGTCACTTAAGTAGTAATATCGTACGGTGTGCATTAATATTTCTAATGTATTGCGAAAATAATATAGTATTTTCTCTTTTTTTTTTTTTTACCCGACTAGAGTCAAGTGCAACGCAGTCGTCGGTACGATTGTTATCAGTACCAGTCTTTAAATCGGTCCACGGCTCGTTTCCATTGTGCAATTGTGTTTTCATAACACAATCGTGAACTCTTATTCGGCTTAAATATTTTATCTATTTTACGTAGATGCTTCAATTCCTCTCTATCTCTCCATATACCTGAAACGTATTATGATCATTTTTAATTCATACCCTTTGCCCTGGATCCAAGAAATATTAAATCATCATACCGCAATGTAAGCCAGCACAAAATGCTACGCCAAAAATTGACATTTCCACGTTAACAGGTCTTTCTACTTCCAAGCCCGTTAGATCTGCTAACAGTTGCATGATGAAATCATTTTGAGATACGCCACCGTCAATTCTATTTATTCAATTAATTCGATTAAGATCATTCCGCTTCAATTCCTCCTATTATATCCCATAACTCGCTCATAGTCATACCCTTACCGTGTTTTTTCATATGGGTAACAAGTCTCAGTACGTAAACTGTCATAAAGCAATAACGTTCTGAATACAAGACTCTCTAACAGCGATCGTACGATATGGCCTTTCTTCGTCGTTGACTTAACACCCAGGAAACCAGCAGCCGCTGTATGATTATTTATTGGAGCCTAAAAAAAAAGAAGAAGAAAAAATGGAAGAGCAGTCGTACGTTTAACATTTTTTTTCTTTCTCTTTGTTTTTTTTTTTTTTTCAATGTAATTCAAATTTAGATTTAATACAAATTGCGAGTAAACATTTTATTTCGCATTTTGTCATTCACGAAATAACCGTATTCATTTAATACAATTAAACTTAATGATTAATACCTGAAGTCCGGTAAACGCCGGTATAAAGTATACTCCGTCCGAATCTTCCACCGAATATGCTAAATCGGCTGTTTCTGCTACATCTTTATATATTTCTATAACAAAGTACATGATTAAAGTCATTATATATATATATATATATATATATATATATATATATGTAACCCTAGTTGTGTACACCTCAAAATAATTTCAAGTTGCACAGTTGGAGTGAACTATACCCCCAGGCACTTCGAGCGACCGTCATTTGTACGGAATGAACAATTTTGACTTAGAAAAAAAATACTATATATCCTTCGAAGCCTTGGAAACAATTGATCGGTAAGTTCGATAACGCATTTTCGATTTTGTCATTACAAAAAAAAAAAAAAAATTCATGAATCGTGCAACGCGCAAATTGTTTTAATCGAGCTCAAAGTTGATCTGGGATTGTCCTACACCAACTACAGGCACAACTAGGAATAATACCCATATACTATACGGACGCAATGAAGATATTCTAATAGTATACATGAAAATTATTCATATATTATATCGCAATATTCCGATATTTTAAAGATTTATATCGTAATTTAAATATTACAATTAGATGGAGAAATTACCAAGTGCCTTTGCCCATTCTATGAGAATTCCAGTATCATTTGATGCACCTTCTATGATGTAAACTAATTCGGATCCTATGCGCCAACCAACCAAAGGATAAAGACCTGACGATTAGTTTTACTTTCGTTAGATATTATTTGATACGTGAGTGCATAAAAGAATAGTTAAATTTGTATTCTCCTTTCTTTATCTTTTTGTCATTTTTTTTTTTACGCTTACCAGTAATGGACACATACGGTTCTGTTCCAGTATTTACATTCAAAAATGTTCCTGTACCCATTGTTATCTTCATATCGCCTGGTTGAAAACATCCCGAACCAAATAAAGAAGCTGATTGATCAGCCATCTAAAATTATAGAAAATGAGTGTATGTTCAAAAAAAAACAAAACCAAATGAACGATATATAAGTCGATCTCGAAAAGAAAATCTATGTTGTTAAATCTTACGCAACAAACTATAGGAATTTCAACGCCAAATATATGTTTCGGTGTTACGCCAAAGTTCGTAATTGTATCGACTATCTCGGGAAATACGTGGGATGGAATTTTTAATAAACTTAATATCCAAGTAGCCCATTTCATAGTAAATGGATCAAACAGTCCAGTAGCAGACGCGCTCGAAACATCTGTTATATGTCTACCTATGAGGAATGAATAATATATATAAGAAAAATGTATAAATAAAAAAAAAAAAATATATATATATATATATATATATATATATATATAAAGCAAGAAAAAAAATGAAACAAATGCAGGAACGTATAATTTAATCAATTTGTTGCTTCAATTAACATATTTAATGTTAAATACATGAAAACTCAGAGATACCTAAACGAAAGCGCATATCTTCGATTAATTTATTGTTACTGTAAAACAGCTGGAATATCGTTACCGTGATAAAAATAGCGATAAAATAGAATATTTTAGTGCCAATACAACAAAACCCGATATATATTAAATTAATGACGAATGTTAATAAAGCGTACCAGTTAATTTGTATAAAAGCCAGCAATCGATACTGCCAAATGCTACAAAGTCATTCGTAATAGCTTCACGTAGGCCTGATACATGTTGTAAAGCCCAAAGCAATCGTAAGGTGATCTAAAATATATGACGATGTAATTATTATTTGCAGCAAGTGGTGAATTAATAAATACATACGTACATGTTTTTTTATAAAAATATAATACACACACACACACACACACACATATACATATGTATAAATTTCATTCTTAAAGCGAGACAGATTAAAAATGTACAAAATTAAAATCCCGAATTTTTCAAATTGACCTAATGATTGATTTTCAATATCGTAAGAAAAATGTTTTTATTCGCGTAGGAATAAAATATAAATGATAAACCTGGGTATTCATGAATTTGAAAGCACTGCCGGCGAGATAATGTTTGCTTTTCGACAATATGTAAAGAATATAAGCGACCATGCGCAATCCTCTTATCATTATTGAATGATTCCATTCCTTGACCATAGTATCGGCTCTTAAATCTTTCCATGTTATGAAACTGAAAATAAAAAGATTATATGTAAATAAAATTAAACATCCCAATGTGGATTATCGTAATGTGTTAACGTTATTTCATGCAGAAAGTTTTTGATTGAACGATTAAATTTTTCATTGAAATTTTTAAAACGTAAATGAATTTTTCTACAATTTTCCCTTCTTCTCTATTTTTATTATAATATATATTATTCTATATAAATAAATGTATATATATATATATATATATATATATATATACTCATATTGTTAATAAAATTTAAGTCAAAGGAAGCATTATATTCATATAACTCATATTAACATTGAATTGATAACCTTTATGAGAATACTCACTTATGATAATGTTTCCCAGTAAGTAAATTCCAACAACTAAAAGTTCCTCGCTGCGCAGAAATTCCAAAACAGGCAAAAGAACTTGGTTCGACTCCGCTGGCTAATAATGAACGAATTAACGATAATAAAAATCAATATATTGAAAAATTAATGGAAAATAATAAAGGAAAATAATCGAGATATTAACAGTAATTTGAAATTATTATAAATTGTGACTCGAAAAAAAAGAGTAATGCGTCATCTTTAGCTTGCAGCTCGTTTAAATAAAACTGAAATGTCGATTGTAATAAATTTCTTGAACGTGAAAATATATGTAGATCAAATTTACTAACCGAAACAAATGTAAAAAAAAAAGTACAAATCGGATAGTAAAGTTACATTCGCATAATAGGTACGTTATTACGTAATATATATTTGTTTTTTTTTTGCTATTTTATTTTATTTTATTTACTTTACCGTCTATCGCATCCTTTACGGTTTTCACTATGATCGTCCATAAATGGTCAGGGTTAATCTCTACGTGACCATGTTTTTCAAAAATAAGTTCCACCTGCGGATAAGTAAAATAAAATAAAATAGAAAGAAATTCAGTAAACCCATTTGCAATAATATTTTATAATATTAATGATATCAAGGATAATGATATGAAATATTGTATCGCAAACAACTACAAATATATACCGCGAAAAAAAAATTTACCCTGAATACAGTCGAATTTTGTACTACAATCAAAATTTTTTTTCCGTACACGTTGATTCTTTTAAAAGATGATATCTAAAAATACTTAAGATCTTTGCGTTATTTAAATATAAATAATTAATATCTACCATCGCACACTTTAATGTTATGAAAGGATGATGAAATTCGAAGATGTTTTTCTTTTTTATTTTATTTTATTTTATTTTATTTTATTTTATTTTATTTTATTTCAAGTTGAATTGAAATTGACAGCTCATCAAAATTTCACAAAAAGTCAAATAATAACCTACTCAATATACATATGCATATATATACAGGCTGTCCAGAAAGTATGCAAACTCATACTACGTATTACTGAGGTCAAATGGATGAAAAAAGTTCATATAAACTTATGTCTAAAAATGCTTTATTGATAAGACATCTTTTAGACATAAGCTTTTAGGTATATATATATATACACGATAAAATATTAAGTAATCAAGCCAATATAAAGTTTCGTCGTGGTAACACGAGATTCGTGAACGAGTCGTAAGAATTTTAGTAAAGCAATGAAATAAATCCTCAAACTCGGTAATAAGAAAATTCTATAGATAAGATTTATTAAAATTAAACGAAATGTTCGTAGTTCTACCTCGTGACCCTTTTCATCTTTCGGTTAATAACCAAAGACTAAATATATTCCAATTAGCCTCCCTAATCATTCGCACAGGATTTTGCCAAATTTTCTTGTATCTTTAAAATATTATTTGTCAGAAATACTGTGCCTACCCACGTCTGCTGAAAATCTTAACATTTAATCGCTCTTTCGTAATTCGTCTGGCAATAATGTATGAATGATTTGATGGAAAAACATTGATGACCCGTTTAAAAATAATACGTAATTGATCAATTACGCAACACAATATTTTACGATTCCAACAATATGAGATATCCTTTAAAAGTTACGATCGATAGAATCGATTGCTGAAATTCGATCGTTGAAAAAAAAAAAAAGAAAAGAAACAAGCGATCCTTCGATCGGGAAACCAAATAGGTCGACTTGGAGGAAAAATCAGTGACTCCAATACTTATCGAATTTCAATAAATGCATATTACGAATCCGTAATATATTTATTGAGTGTTAATAAGTATATATTACGAGTACGTAATATACTTACATAACATCGAATATTTAAATGTAATTATGTTCGCTTGTTGTACAGGGTGTATAAAAATATTTGTAGAGACTATCACAAGGACATTCTACACCTTGAAGGTCGCAAAAAATAGTGCGTCGTATTATTGACGATTTCCTGCCGCTATGTTTGCGATCAATCAGTCTATTATTGATATTGAGTGGGTGTAGTAAGATAGCAATCCATAGAAATATACGGCAAATGTTACGTGCCATTGACGAAGCAGAAGAGAACTACCGTGTAGAGCGTGAAATATATATCGAGAGACAGTAAGATACTATAGAAGATTATTGCGTGCAAAAGAGGTTACAAGGCAACGTGTTCTAATGCTAGATCAACGATTTTGTGATCAAGAGTTGGCATTACGTCATTTTAATCCACACCGGCGACCGGGTAGTCCGTCCTCGTGTGCACTAGCGTGCATTATTATATGCGTATATTGCTCGTGCATATCCACTAATGGACCTACGTAAAATAGGTCGTAGGGTAGGAGTAAGTAACATGAGCAGTGCGAAGAATAATTCAAGAAGAAGGTCTACGACCTTAGAGAATTCGAGATGTGCAGGCACTTCATCCAAATGACCACGGCCATCGGCGAAACTTCTGCCGTTGGATGCTACATAAATCGCAAAGCGAATCACTGTTTTTGCAACGTGTCTTGTTTACCGATGAAAGTAGTTTTTCGAGTTCTAGTATTCCCAATCGTCAAAATGCTAGAATATGGGCTTCTAAAAATCCTAATGCAATGATCGAAAGATTCAAATTATACCACGGCACAGACGTCACTCCATCTGTTTTATGCACGATGGTGCTCCGCCTCATTATAGTCGAACGGTTCAGCAATTTTTAAACGTGACACGGTTTGGGACACGATAAATAGGACGCCAACCAGTTCCACACTTGTGGCCTCCTCGTTCGCCAAATTTGACATCCCTGGACTTCTTTCTTTGGGGAGCAGTCGAAGAAATTATCTACAGTTCGGGGCAGCAATTCAATTCCTCGGGAACACTTGAAATTTCGTCGACTACAATCAAGACGAGATATAGGCGAAAAAATGAAACGGAATGTCGAAGTTCGAATTCGAAACTTCCTAGACTGCAATGGCCGGTCATATAGAAGCAGGTTCTTAAGCCCGCCTATTGAGAATGATACGTCAGGATAGTGCGGCTTTTTGGGTCCGTAGAAGAGGAATAGGAAGCAATTGTAAAAGGTAAACTGTGAAACATAGAAATATTATAAATGAAGTTGGTCCGAGACTAGAGTTTTTCACTTATATCTCGTCTTGATTGTTGCACTATTTGATGTGACCTTCAATTTGGAGGTCAGTCAATTATGCACGCGCTTTTTTTTTATAAATGTCCATCGATCCGAAGGTGTAGAATGCTCCTGTGATAGTCTTTACACATACTTTTTGTACATCTTATACATATGTATAAAATCAAATTGAAAAATCGCTCGATCACAGCTTATTAGACTTATATAATACAATTTTTAAATATCACGTTTACGCGTATGATTGTAACGATGTATTCACGAATAAATGAATTCTTTTAAACTGTGAGGTGATGTAACGTAGGGTAATAAGATACCTTCTTTGCGTATAATCTTCTCGTATTTTGAATAAAAAAGCCGAGCGCGTATTTTTAGAAAAAGAGAAAAAAAAGAATAAAGAAATAAAAAGAAAAAAGGAAAAAATAAAAAAAAAATAAAATAAAATAAAATAAAAAAAAAATAATGAAAAGAAAAGGTAAGAAAAAAATCCTTAACGTTTGATTTTGGTTTTATTTTGTTTTTCGTTTTTTGTTTTTTTAAATAGTTTTATAAATTAAGTTGCATACGGCTCAATTAATTAATTACTTCTTCTTTAAATCTTATTTTTTCTTTGTCCTTCTTTATATTTCTTTTTTCTGGACGTTTTATAAGCATCTTATAATAGTAAGCCTAGATAAATAATTACGAAGAGTATAAATCTTTGCTTATCACGTTTCTTTTTTTTCATAGATCTTTGAATTCATGTATCAGCAATTAAATATTCTATTTGACGTCACGAACCAGTTCGGAAAACATATTCTAATATTGTATTACACGTTTCTTTAATATACATTTTATACCAGTTTACTTTAGAGTTCGAATATTTAGGACAGCAACATTTCGGGTTATCTATCTAGTTCCTTTTTTCTTTGTAATATCATTATTACAGATTAATATTATCTTCCAAAACGTAGTAATATACTTTCCGATATACATGTACATATTTTATGAGTACACACTTACGATACATTTCCAATATAGTATATATATATTATTATCTAATCTACAAAAGATGAGGAAAAAAAAACAAAGAAAAAGAACTACTTTAAAGTATTAAAATTAAAATATAAACAGGAAAACTGTTTTAAAACTATTTGAGACTTTTACAAATAAAAAAAAAAGAATAAATAAATAAATGAAAAAAAAAATAAAGAACACCAATATTGTACCCGGCATATTACGAATGTATCTTTATAAAAATTCGAAACGCGAGAACTGCCGTGAAATATTAATTGATTGAATGCAATGATTGAACCAACTTTTTTTTTTTCTTATTATATTGGAAGATTGACAGAAAGGTCGTGTTTAAAAAAAAAAAAAAAGTAAAAATAAAAATAAAGAAACAAACGTTTCGTACCTTTTCGGCCGACGAGGAAACGACGGCGGCATTTTCGTCGATAATGTGACAACGAACAGTGGTGGTTCCAACATCAAGCGCAACGATATGTCTCATTGTTACGATAGAGCTCGAAGTATTAAATTCGTAATGATGGTAAATACTAATATGTCCGACATTTGTTAGGTACGACCTCGATTCTAATCCACGAAACAATTACCGGATGGCGCCACCTTTGAATATGGCAGCCGCTGCAGCGAAAGAGCGAACGGCTTAAAGTGATTTCGTGATCGGGCGTGAAAGCCGATTTAATTGCGTGCGTGGCGATACAAGGTTAAGAATTGGTTTTTTTTCTTTTTTTTTTTAATATTTCTGTCACGAGACTCGACGAGAATTTATCGTAAAACGATCGTTCACAAACGTCGCTTGCGATCTTTCGCCTTCCTTTTCTTTTCTTTTATGTTTTCATTCCTTCGCGAACGTAACAAACAAGACCGTCGTTCGTCGAATTTCCTTCGTTTATCGCGACGTAACTAAGATGAGTAATTTCTTAGGGCACTACGCATGCTCCTACCGTGTACACCTCTTCGTAATTGCAAGTGTTTAACAACGGGGAAAAATGATCGACTATTTTCATATTTTTCTCCCTCTCTCTTTCTCTATCTATCTATCTATCTCTCCCTCTCTCTCTCTCTCTCTCTCTCTCTCTCTCGTGGATTATACATATACACGACAAATTGATGCTGAAAAGAATAATATTATAAATAATATTGACAAATTTAATTACATTCTTAAAACTAATCATTATGAAGAATACTTAAATGTCTTAACTGTGAAACATTTAAAAGCTATGGTACTTAATAAATTAACATCTTTACTCCTTATAAGTTTTTATAGTAGTAATATATTATTAGTATACATTATTGATAAAACAATGGAATCACAATTTATAGCTACTTGGATTGAAACCATAATAATGGAAAATGAATCTTTAGATTGTTTCTTAAAAAATCAACAAAAGTAGATTTTAACCAATACAGGAGTGAACATATTACATTTTGAAGAATAATTTTATATTGGACTCAATTACAAATAATACATTAAAAGAGTTGAATGAAACCTGGATGTCATTGCATAATGATACATTTACACAAAAAAATCACATCTGTCAAATATTTTGGAATAAGCATTTTCAGTAAACAAATTGAAATTCCAAAAAAAAAGAAAAGAAAGGAAAATAAACATGCAACATTATGTATTACATATATAAATTCATGTTATTATTTAAATAATAAAAGCATGAAACATGTTTACATGAATTTGTGATAATATACAAAATGTATTTTATGAAGAGATAAGCACGACTGATATATTATGAATATGTACATTCACATGAAAATGTATGAATTCTTAAGATAAAATAAGGTTATTTTATAAATTTCGTTGTAAAGAAATCTTATTAGCTATGTTGCTTTATTTATACTGGTTTGTAATCTAACTTTGATTCAAGTTTCTTGTTATCTGAAACTTTCCTTACAGCTTTCATAAAATCTTCTTGGACAACATATTCTCTCTCCAATCTTATAGCAAATAAGCCAGCTTCTGTACATACATTTCTTAAATCTGCCCCATTAAATCCATCCGATAATTTTACTACTGCCTCATAATCTGTATTAAATATTAGCCAATTATTTCCAAATCATAAAGATTATGTATATTATACATTACATATTAATATATTTACCAATGTCACCATGCTTGGCAATTGGACCTGCATGAATTTTCAAAATTTCCAGTCGAGCTTGTTCGTTAGGCAAAGGTATTTCGATCTTTCTGTCCAAACGACCGGGTCTTAAAAGGGCAGGGTCCAAAGTATCAGGTCTATTTGTTGCCATTATCATTTTTACTTGACCTAGAGAATCAAAGCCGTCCATTTGATTTAATAATTCCATTAGTGTTCTTTGAATCTCTCTATCTGCACTAGTTCCCTCGGAGAATCTTCGCCCGCCTATGTAAAATCAAATAGTAGTAATATTAAGTAATATTTATTTTATGTGCATATATTATTTTTTTTCTATGTATTATCAACTTTATCAGATTGCTACTTGTATATAAAAATTTTACCTATCGCATCAATTTCATCCATGAATATAATACACGGTTGATGATCGCGAGCATAATTAAACATTTCTCTGATAAGTCGTGCTGATTCTCCAATATATTTGTCAACGATGGCGCTTGATACTACTTTTAAGAAATTTGCATCTAATTGACTAGCAACTGCCCTTGCCAATAATGTTTTGCCAGTACCAGGTGGACCATACAACAAACATCCTTTAGGTGGAGTAATACCAACTCTTTGAAAGAGTTCAGGATTTAATAAAGGCAGTTCTATAACTTCTCGTAATTCACGTATTTGTTCGCTTAAACCACCAATAGCAGAATATGTAACATCACCAGGATCTTCATGAGACATGTTGTAAACCAATGGATCAACCTAAACGAGATGAAATATAGTTTATAACAAGCAATCGATAAACTAATAAAGTATAACGTATGTTCAATTATTGCATATCAAATTATTTTTACCTCACGCGGTAAATAACGCATTATAGTTAAAGTTGTCATATCAAGAGCAACTCTTGTTCCAGACTTTAATTTATTTTTATCAAGTTGACGTCTGCAACCAACAACGTAGCGAGGACCATTTGTTGCTTTTACTATAACTGAAATAACATTACATGTTTTTTTTTTATATTTATTCTTAAAATAAAACAAAAAAGAATTTCTAGATCTTTTTTTTGTTATATAATATGGATTCTATAGTCGTTACTGATTAACAAAGCATTTTACTTACATTTCTCTTCTGTAAGTTGCTTAAGAACCTCACCAACAATCTATTATAAGTTCATAAAAATTAAGAAAACAGTTAGCTTGCATACATTGAAAATTTTTTACACAAAGAAATATTCAAAAGTGTATTTATTAAACAATATAATTTATTTACCTGACCAACACTTTGAAGAGCTTTCAAGTCATTTTCAGATTTGTCATATTGTTTGGTCAGATCTTTTAAGTGTTCCCTCACTATAAATATAAACAAAATTTATATATATATATATTTATATTAAATACAAGAAGTATAATTCTATATTTATACAGGATTAATTATAGAGGAAATAATAAAACATAAATAACAATTATAACAAATCAAACATGAGACAAAGAACTATCATAGAAAAATAAGGTTAGGTTATATACGTTTTTGAAAAGGACAGATTACCTAGAAAAAGAAATAAAAATATAAACATCTTACTTTCTTTTAATCGTGATTCTACTTCTTTGTGCTCCAAAAGCTTTTTTCGATAATTTTGAAGAACCTTTTCTCTTACAGAATCCATGGTGACTGCCATTTTTACTTATCTTGCTGTATAATGCTTGTATCAACGCTTGGCTTTGAGAAAGTTTCTGGGTAGAGTCAGGCATCAACAACGCACGTTGTATCACGTCTTCGGAATGTGGATAATGACGATCTTCATCCTCGATTGTACTTCCATCTATAATTTATGATTTCAATAACGGAGTATAAAATATAAAATGGATATATAACAATAATTATTATTATTTTCTGTTGTTTTTTTTCTTTTCATTTTTTTAACTGAAAGACGACAATGAAAATAGATAAATCTAATTGATAATAATAATAATAATTAAATTTCATAAACTGTCATCAATTACATTTCGAAAATCTTTTATTTTGAAAATGAAAATCGCATGAAATTCGAACAGATTTAAAAAAAACTATCATTGAAATTTATTTTGTATAATCTTTACATTTATATAAACAATTACATTATAAATACGTGACGATATTTATCACAAATGTATATCATAATAATCGAATACACTCAGTTCATGCTTATATTTTTCAAATCAAATTCTTATTACTAAATGAATAAAATAAAAGTAATACATAAAGCAATTTTTTCTAGTTAATTACGTAACTACTATCTAATCAGGAAATTAAAAGAAATAATGAGTTTTACTCTGTAAATCTTCAATCTTCAAATCATTAAGTAGATGGAAAATATTTTTTGTTATGTACAAATCTTAAACAATTGTGTTTATATGAAAGGAAAAGTGAAAGGCTTATATCATAGTACTACCTAGAACATCAAGCAACGTAATATTTTCTCTTATAAAAAAATTGCTAAATATAATATTGACAAATTTAATCACATTCTTAGAACTAATCATTATGAAGTATACTTAAATGTCTTACCTTTGAAATATCAAAAACATATGGCTCTCAATAAATTATCGTCTTTACTTGTTATAAGTTTTTATAGTAGTAATGTATTACTAGTATGTATGTATATACATGGTCACGCGACCTTCTGCGGGGCCGATTCCAACAATTTTGCGGGACCTAAGCACACATTCATACTACACACAAATTTTACAACGAGGAATTATTTATTTACAAAGCTGTTACATATTATATATTTCTTATAAAATGAATATTAAATAATAATACAATCTAATAATAATATTAAATAATTTTTCTCGTTTTTTTCGATGCTAAATCTTTGATAATATCATCAAAATCGATTGAATTTGCTACTTCACTTTCTATTGACAGAATAGCTAGGGATGAAAATCTCTCTTGGCTTATCGATGATCGCAGATAATTTTTTATTAGTTTCAACCGTGAGAAACTACGTTCTGCTGAAGCCACAGTAACTGGCGTCGTTAACGTAATTTGTAATGTGATTAAGCGGGGCCGGGTTCTGATGAACGCGCTGAACGCGCTGAACCCGCCTTGCACGGTCCTGTGTATATAATTTATTAATCCTTGTCTTTCGACTTATGATGATTTCCAGTTTACATTCTATCCCTATTTTACATTTCTTTGCTCTTTGCATTATTACCTTAACAGATAAATTAAAATTTAAATAAAAAATAAACATTCGATATATATATATAAACTTGAACATAATCAAAAACATAATATAATATAAAATATACATCTCAATATAATCTAAATATTTCAGCCTTTGCTTTTCTTTTTGCACTACGTTTTATATTATTCCGCTCTTTATATCTCTATAGTTTTTTTTTTGGTGTTTCCCAGGAGTGGTGAATGCAGTACCTAGGGTTGATGACCTCTCAACCTGCATTAATAGTGAAGGAATTGAGTTTAAAAAACGACATAAAGAACAGTTTGTTGTGAAGCTTGAATCAGGTATGGGAGAAAAGTTTCAAAAACCCATAGGAATGAAAGGACAAGGTCCTTCATGAAAGGAATACAAGTACTGTAAGAATATTGTAAGATGCTGGAGGAGAAAAGAGTTCAACCCGGAGAATGCGATCCGGAGAGCAAAACATGGAAAAAATGAGAGGTAAGAGGAGTGGCAAGAACAGTAACGTAGGGTTTAGGCGTAAGCCTGGACGAGAAGAGTGGGTAGTTTCATTTTAATTTTGTATGGGATTTTATTTATGTCCGAAAGACTTATTTTTCGGAGAAGAGGATTTTTGTGTTTGTGGATTTGGAGTGTGAACTGTGTACTAGGATCAAGTGCGGTTAATTTACGGATTGCCTTAAGATTAATAGGATCTTGTGGAGGAATGTAAACCGCCGCAACTATGAGTGATGATGGGGTGATGCTGGCAGTTTGACAGCAACGTATTCAATATCAAGTTGTGGTTGATATAGAGTTTGCCAGGGTATATTTTTGTGTATAAGGATGGCAATTCCACCTCCCTGATCTGAGGGTTAATCTTTCCTAACTATAGTGTAATTATGAATGGATAGGGAATCATTGGGTTTGAGCCAGCTTTCCGTTAGAATGGCTATCGGGATAAAAAGTTTTTCAAGGAGAAGGGTTAGCTCGTGAGTTTTGTTTTTGATACTAGTCGCATTCCATAAGAGAAAAGGACTAAGGTGCATCGAGATTGTCAAGGACGGACATGATTGCAATAACTCTCTCAACTTCCGAAGTTCAGTTCGAAAGCTTAATTTTGAGCAGATGGTAGGCTCGCATCATGCGGTCCCAGTTGCAGAGTTGTTTTATATCACTGGCTAAGCTCAGGGTGGCATGAATTTTGGAAGTGACGTCCATATTGGATTCATCACCAGGAGGGAAGGGAGGAGAAGAAGGAGAAGAGGAAGGAGAAGTGGAAGGAGAAGGTTTTAGTGGGGCGCGTTGAGTCTTACTTTTTAACGTTTGGGCATAGGAGACGGTTGGTTTTGTAACGGATTTGTTGAAAGGAGTGGTAGGAAGGATTCTGGGTTGAGACTTGGAAGTGTGGATTGACTTCTTCTCCAGGTATCGGAGGACAGCTGGACATTTTGTGTAGGTGGCGGTGTGACTGCCGTCACAGTTGACACACTTGGCAGGGGTGTCAGGGGTTTTTTGACACACCCTGGTATCGTGGGGTCCGGCGCATTTTACGCAACTGTAGGGTTTGTTGCAGTTTTTAGAGGTGTGGCCATGAGCCTGACATTGTATGTAGGGTTTGGAACTATTAAATTTGTCCCAATAGACCCTCATGTAAAAGAGATGTGAGACCAGTCTGACACGTTGAAGTGTAATCTCACCAGAAAAAGTAATTTTGTAAGTGGAGAATGCCGAGTTAGGATTTTTCTTGGGCAACTCCAAGCATGAGATGGGTTCGAGGTCGCGTGCTTTTAGCGCCTCGATAACCTGATCAGTTTCAAACTTTGGGAGGCCTTTGAGGATAACAGCCAGGATTTCATCCTGGTCTGTGGAGTAGGTGTGGAATGGAACCCCAGATTTGAGGCACTGGGCTTTGAACTTGTTAAAATGTTCAATTGTATCGAAGTTAAATTTGATTCTATCGCCTAAAAATTTGAGGCGATTTTCTTCGCCATATTCATTTTTAACAAAAGCATACAGGGTGGAATAGTCTTGAAATTTGCCGTGTACATAGATGGGAGGTGGTTTTTCGGATTTTGAGGAAGACGAAAGCTTGGTGTTGGTAGAGGAGGAAGCAGAAAGAGAGGAAGATGAAGGATCACTGGTGTGAGGAACCTCGACCTCACCGTCTTTGGCCAGCAGGTCAAAGAGATTGGAAGTTGGACATTTATTTACTATTTCAGGTTCCACACCTGTATTGATGGTGTGACCTCTTTTCGCCCTCTTGGATGGGCGAGGAGGAGCTACCTCGGTGATGTTGATAGAAGAGTGAGATGAGCCTGGATCTAGCAGATCCAGCTCAAATTCGTCCTCAGCCAGAGCCAAACCGCTGAAGGAATCTAACGGCGAGAAACAAAGAACGGCCACGGATGTGGAGACACAATGGAGACAGAAGAATGAAGAAATGACTAAGCACTTTTTGTACTTTTTGTTCCCTTAACGTATGAATCGCTCGAGGACTAACGCTCGACTATTTGCTCACTCACTGATGATGACTAACGCTCGAATGATGATATATCTCTATATATCTTCCTTATGCCTATTAATCTTTCCTCCTTGCTTCCTGTTCCCTTCGTCTCTCTACCCCTTTTTCTTCTTTCTACTATTTCCTTCATTTGTTCTAATCCTTTTCCTTTCTCGTTAAATAAGTTCTGCCTTGTACTTCTTGTTTCCGCGCATTCGTATATAACATGTTTTACCTTTTCCTCTTTTTATCCGCATATCCCGCACCTCTTATCTTCTTGTTTCATCCAGTGTAACCTCGCATTCATCTCATTCCCTGTCTTAAATCATGCTAACATAATCCTATCTTTTGCCTTTCTCCTGTCCTCTAAGTATTTTGGGATCGTATCTCCTCTGATTTCCTTATGTAACTCGTTGTACTTTGACTCCTCTATCTCTTCCTCTGTTCTTTCCATTATGCCCTTCGCAATCTTCTCATCTGCTGTTTTTTTCATTCTCCTCAACCCTTGTTTCCTTCAATTCTCGTTCACTTATTCCAGCCCAATCCAGTGTCTCCCTTCTCCTCTCCCATCTGCTTACTTCTCCTTCTCCGATCCTTTTATCCATCTCCATTATGCAGTTTTTAATTATCTTCTTGTTCGAAGTTCTTGCTTTTTCCTCATATCTAACCACGCTCTTTATACCTCTCAGACTTATATTTATCAACTTGCATTTATCCTCTAGAATATAATTTGATGTTACTTTCTCCAACTCCAGAATCCATTTCACATACTTTCTCTGTATCCTATCCATCCTTTCGTCTCTGTATCGTTCTCACACCCCCACCCCATATCATGCTATGCTGTTCACTAATGTGTTAAACATTTTCGTTCTTCTTCTAAAGTCTTTGCTGAAAATTCTCTCTCCTATGCTCCGTGTGTTCTTCATCGTCACCATAGCTTTCCTGTAGCCTTCTCTTATCTGTTTTTCTGGTCCCCTATTCTTCTGTAAAATATATCCTAGATACTTTATCTCTTTCACTTCCTCAATCTTTTCCTCCTTTCACATCTAACTCCTTTCCTTCTTTTTTCCTTTTCCTTTTTCGAATACCATCACCTTCGATTTTTCTGCACTCAATGTTAATTTCTTCTTTCCAGGTATTTTTTAAACCTTTTTAACATGTCTTTTTACAATGTCATCTGCATACATTATAGACTAAACTTTTTATCCGTTTACCTTTATTCCCCCCACCTGTCCTCTTCTCATCTCCCCTTCTAGATCCCCTATATATATGTTGAACAGCGTTGGGCTTATGGGACATCCTTGTCTGATTTTTTTTTCCTTTCAAAAGCTCTCACTTTCCTCCTTTCCTATTCTGATTGTATTCCATGTTTTTTTTTTATAAGTCTCCATTATTCTATTTCTTATTTATATCTATCTCTGTCTTCTTCATTCTCTCGTTTAAGATTTCTCAGTTCACCTTGTCAAACGCCGACTTGAGATCTTCCTCAGCTCTCTACATACCATGAAGTTCAACAAGTATATAGCGTTGCTTGTCCCTCTTCCTTGCCTAAACCCAAACTGCGTCTCCTCATATTTCTCTTTCATTTCCTCTTTCAGCTTCTCATTTAGTATACTTGCGTATATCTTGTAGCTCGTATTCAGCAGCGTAACTCCTCTTTAATTTTTGACTTCCTTAGTTTCTCCTTTCTTATATATTGGGTATATTATCCCCTTATTCCAATCTTCTGGAATGCTTTTTTCTTCCCACACTTTCTACGAAACTTTGATTATCGACTCTTTTATTTCTTCCTTCTGTTCCTCTGTTCCTATTTGTTCCTATCCGTTCCTCTGTTCCTATTTGTTCCTATCTGTTCCTCTTTCCTTCTTCGTTCCATGCCCGTCTTTTTTTCTGTTCCTTCTAGCTTATCCATAAAATGCCTTTTCCACTTTTTTATGTCAGTTGTGCTCTGCCATCTGTTCCTCTTCTTCTCAAACTTATTAATATATCTCCAGGTCTCTGTCTCTGTTTTAATTTTTCCTACTTTCTCCTCTACCTCCTTTTCTTGTCTCTTCCTTTCTTCTTCGCACCACCTCTTATATCCCTTCCTCTCCTTTACATACTCTTCCCTAGACACCTTTCCTTTCCTCCATTTCCTTAGTTCCTTTCTTGGTAACCTTTTCTTTTCCTTCCATTCTGCACGAAACTATCTCCTTTTTCCTAAGGTTCTTCCTTTCTTCACTTCTATCTTCTTTGTAGACTTATCTATATTTTCCCTTATCTCCTGCCATAGCGCCTCCTTTCCTGTCTCTTTATGCCTTCAGTCTTCGATTTCCCTGTGGTAGAATTTTATTCCCTCTTGTGACCAGTCACATTTGTCCGCTACCTTCTTCTTCTCTTCCTCCTACTATTCGGCCTTGAATTGTCACCTCTATTGGTAAATGATCCAATTCCGTTCTGTCTCTGATTCTCACTCGATGGATGTCCTCATCCACCCTCTCGTTTGCCACTACGTAATATATTACTGACTCCCCCTTTCCTCCTACATATGTCCATAGTTCGCTTTCCTCTTCTTTACTCCCGTTTATTATCGCCCATCCTTCCTCTTCTATTCTTGCAAGCATCTCTTTTCCTTCCTTGTTTATCACCTTGTCTCTTGATATTCTTCTGTTTATCTCATCCTTCTCATCCTTTATTGATCTGCCTTCTATACTAGCATCTGAAGTCTTCTCCTGTGATCAAACTCTTTTCTCTTGTTTCTTCTATCTTCTCCTCGAGTACATCAAAAACTTCTTTTATTTCCCTACAGTACACTGTCATTACTCTCCACAATTCTTCTTATTATATATTATTTGACTCTCTAATATTCCCTTTCCATAACTTTCTTGCCTTACTATTTCCAATTCTTCATTAATCGCTACTACCACTTCTTTCGCTCATCCTTTCCTGTGCTCCCTCGTGGCTGGCACATATGACCACCTAAACTTTTTTGTTAAATTTTTCTCTAATGTTTTCCATCCTTTGTCATCTAACCATGTTTCTGTTAACCCTATCATGTCAAACCTTTCCACATATTCCCACGCATCCTCGCCGTTGTTGTTTAGGTCTGCGACATTCCAAAAACATATCTTTAGACCTCCTTGACCCCTTACTCCCTCTTCTCCTCCTGCACCGCCATCCCAGCCATGTTCCTCTCATGCTCTTCTTCTTTTTTTCCTCTTTTAAGCTTCCTCTTCTTTCATCCCAGCGAAACAACTTTCCCTCCACACATAGCTGGAAATATACTACTTTTGCCGCTTTTCCGTTTCTCTTATGTTTTCATGCTAGCTCTCTCAGCCTTTTTTGTACTTCTCTCTCCTTCCAGGTTAGATCGTCTTCTATGTATATTCCTCCGTTTAACTCCTTTTTCTCCATTATCTTCCTCTTATCCTCCCATTTCTTCAATTTCATTAGAATTAGTTGCTTCCTTTTCCTTCTCTTCTCGTATTCAGCCTTTGTGCACTTCTGACTTTTGTTTCCACTTTTAGTTTAACTGTCAGAAAGTTTTCTACCTAGCATTCCAACTTTTTCTCTTTGAAATCATATCCTCTGATTATTATGTCATTCTCTTCTCTTCTCTGTCCCTTCTCTCTTTTTCCCATTCCATTTTCTCAACTCTCTCCTGTAACACCTCTTTTTCTTTTCTCCATTCTTCTCTTTCTTGCCGTATTCTCTATTCCCAGTCTTTTCTTTCCTCTTTCATTTCCTCCTTCAGGCTTCCTATTTCTTCTCTGAACATGCTTAGCCATTCTTTTTTTAATATCTTCATCAGCTCTTGCATCATGTCCTCCTTCTCTTCTGCCTTCTCCGTTCTTTTCTTTTCTCCTTTATCTTCTCTTAACATTGTGAAATATATTACCTGTATACATCATTAATGAAACAATGGAATTACAATTAACAGCTACTTGGATTGAAACCATAACAATAGAAGATGAACCCTTAGATTGTTTCTTAAAAATTCAAAAAAGGTAGGTCTGAACCAATTAAGGAATGAACATATACATTTTGAATAATAATCATTTTATATTGCACTCAATTACAAATAATACATTAAAAGAATTGAATGAAGCCTGAATGTCATTAAATAGTAATACACTTACACAAAATTTATTCCTTATTTTGTAGAAAAGAAAATATGATAACGTACAGGACTATCATAGGGCCATTCTACATCTTCGGATTGGTGGACATTTATAAAAAATAGCGTGTGTAAATTTGACCTTGACCCCGCAATCAAAGGTCAAATTTATTTTTATTGCATCGTATTCTACTCGTCGCGAGGACAAAAAGTGTAAAAGGAAGCATGGGTCTAAAGTCAACTGTTTACTTAATACTTAGCTGGTCGCTGTCACGCTGGCGTGACTTGCTTGTGGAAGCGAAAGCCTAAAGGCAATGCGAAAAATAAGCGGCCGGCTAAGTGTTAAAAAATGACTTTAAAGTTCCAATACGTTTAAAACTAACTTTATTTATAATATATTTACATTTCATAGGAAACAAAGACTCTCGTGCTAAATTGTATTTAATGCCAAAATTTAAGGTCAAGACATATAGATATTCGATGTTTTATTTGATTTTTTCACCAATATCTCGTCTTGCCTGTAGACGACGGAAAGCTTATTCAATTCTATGTTTTAAGTGTTCCGGGGAATTGAATTGCTGCCCCGAACTGTAGACAATTTCTTTGACTGCTCTCCAAAGAAAGAAGTCCAGCGGTGTCAAATCTGGCAAACGAGGAGGCCATAAGTGTGGTGCTGGTTGGCGTTCTATCCACCGTGTTCCAAACATCTGGTTTAAAAATTGACGGCTATAATGAGGCGGAGCACCATTGTGCATAAAATAGATGGAGTGACGTCTAGGCCGTGGTATAATTCGTCTTAATTCATTTAAAAAATGCGAACGTAAAAATTGCAGATATGTTGCATTTGTTAATGGTGCAGGCAAATAAATAGGGCCAATAATGTGGTCCCCTATGATGCCTGCCCATACATTGATTGTGAAACGTCCTTGAGTGAATCTTTCAATTATTGCACTAGGATTTCTAGAAGCCCATATTCTAGCATTTTGACGATTGAGAATACTAGAACTCGAAAAATTATTTTCATCAGTAAACAACACATGTTTCAAAACAGTGATTCGCTTTGCAATTTATGTAGCATCCAACGGCAGAAGTTTCGTCGATGGCCATAGTCATTTGAATTTTTTTGCACATGTCGAATTTTCTAAGGTCATAGACCTCTTTCTCGAATTATTTTTCGCACTGTCATGTGACTTACTCCTACCCTACGAGCTATTCTACGTAGGTCCATTAGTGGATGTACATGAGCAAGAGCGATAACCCATTCCTCTTTACGCTAGTGCACACGGGGACGGCCTGGTCACTGGTGTGGATGAAAATCACGTTGCCTTGGAACCTCTTCTGCAAGTAATAATCTTCCATTGCATCTTACTGTCTCTCGATATATTTCATATTTCTCGGTAGTTCCCTCCTGCTTCGTCAATAGCACATAACATTTGCCTTATATTTCTGTGAATTGCTATCTTACTACTCTCACTTAATATCGATAATAGACTGACTGATCACAAACATAGCGACAAGAAAGCGTCAATAATACTACGCACTATTTTTTGCGGCCTTGATTTTCGACGTTAAAAACAATTTAGCATGAGAGTCTTTGTGTCCTATGAAATGTAAACATATTATAAATAAAGTTAGTTTTTACTGCTACCGACAATGATATTTACGCTATCCGTCGTACATGGAGTATTGTTATTATTAAAAATGGCATTAAAATAAGTGTTACATAAATATTAATGCATATTTTTATATCCTTAAATTATCACTTATATTATTTACAAAAACAATTTTAGTTTTAACTCTTTTAGTGCCGGGCGAAAGAGGTGCCTATGCGAGAATAACCAGGCGAATTTCACGGTTTTACTAGGGTTTGGGAAAAGGTTCATAAAAACCAAACAAAAAACAATATTTACAAAATTCAAAAAGGACGAAATAGAGAACCAAACAATGACACTTGTTTTTCTATATTCATTGAATATTAAATAATATATTATTATTTATTGGCTATGGTAACTTCACTAAAATTGTTTAGTGCATCCTCAATCTTGCTTCCTTAATCTGGTTCATTATCACTTGTTTCACTATCACTATATATTCTATGTGGATGCTGACTAGTTGGTGCCACGATTTCTTCATAGTCACTATGTGGTAGATTCATTTGGTCAACCATTCGAACTAATTCAGCTTCATCCATGACGATGTATTTTTTATAAAAAGAATGGTGAAAAAATTTTATAAATCCTGTCTTGCTAATTGTTGGTTTGTCAAAAACAAAAATGTTTGACACAAACGGGAAACAACGACAATAACAAAAATAACGTTTCCAAACTGTCACTAGGACGAAACGAAATATACTGTTCATGACAACGATCAAGGAAAAACTAATTGATCTTACGTTTTGCTGCGTGAATGAGATCTTATTTCGTGAGAGTCCTCAAACAGTTGTTTATAAAGTACTGTAGACAGGTTCTAATAAGGGCCCAACGCCACGGCGATTCAAGCCGCAGGTCGGATGTCGCCTGAGTGACAACCATCGGTGTTTATGTTAGATTTCGTTGGCTCCAAGCGTAATTATACTTTCATCCAATGATAATTCCTTCTCAGATTTATGAACTTTTTGAAATTTATCTTTGAGGTTTACGTAAACCAGTTTTATTTTATCTAGCTTTCTGTGACAGTTCTTATTATTATTGAAGTGCCAATACCTCCATAATTGTCTGAATCTGTTTCTTGGCATTGTATTTCAGAAAATTGATGAATATAATACTGGATGCGTCGACCAGTAATCGTCCCTCTCTGGTTTTTTCGCTATTCCCATTATGATAACTAGTCCCAAAAATTTTTTCATTTAAGCAATAGTAGTGTTAGTCTAACATTTATTCTCCGTTGATTCATTCACGTTATTATTCTTCTGTTGAAAATAATATAAGTTCGTTTCTCTTGTAAATAAATTAAATAAGTCATCATCAAGAAACAGTTCCACACTTGACATTATGTCCAGTAGGCGTGGTGTTTGCAGTCATGACTCTTCCAGACACCTATGGAGATCAGGTTCAAAATCAATTTTTGACCAATCATTTGATAAAAAGATCTCTTCCTCACTATCGGAATCACTGATTACTGGTCTTCCATTATTTATAAATCTTCTCTCAACAATATCACTCCCACTATCCGAATCGCTATTACTTTCGCTATCAGTGTTATCGTCCACATCCGAGAACTCATCGGCATATATTTCTTCACTGCATGACATTTTGAAGGATATTTTATATTGGAACTTTAAAGTCACTTTTTAACACTTTGCCGGCCGCTTATTTTTCGCATCACCTTTATGCTTCCGCTTCCGCGAGCAGAAGTCACGTCAGCGTGACAGCGGCCGGTTAAATGTTAAGTAAACGGTCCACTTTAGGCCCATGCTTCCTTTTACACTTTTTGTCCTCGCGACGAGTAGAATACGATGCAAGAAAAACACATTTGACCTTCAATTTTGGGATCAAGGTCAAATTTACACGCGCTATTTTTTATTAATGTCCACCGATCCGAAGGTGTAGAATGCCCTTATGATAGTCTTTACACTTATGTTTTATACACCCTGTACAACAGTATTCAGAAAGAAAAAAATCACGTTTGTTACATACTTCGAAATAAGCATTTTCAGTTAACAAAATAAAATTCCAAAACAAAAGAAAAGGAAAATATCTGTTTCGCATGGCACAACTACGACAGCGTATAAAGGTAGGCGTCTGCACTGCACCACCGTTGAAGATCAATACGCATAAAGAAACTATCCCCCCTCTTTCCCTTAGCGTTCGAGTTATAGACCCGCTGACCACGATGAAAATGGCGGCAATACTATGCTAGGTTACCGAAGGCCGTTAGTTAACTAATATCACTTGCCTAGTAACAAAGACATTCCCTCAAATTGTTCAAGCTTTGAAGAAAGTCTTTGTCGAAGAGATCGTATAATGCGTTACGGTACGGATTTACATTCCAAGTCGTAAGGGGATGAATAACAAATATGTAGCAAAAAACGAATGGGGAAAAACAGACATTGAAGCAGGCATAGGCAAAGTCGATAATCGGTTCAAAAACTGCTCTTAGATGCATCGTTTTTCTAAGAGCGGATAATCTTTACAAAAGCAAAGAAGTTAATGGACAAAAAATGAGTGAAGAAAAACTCTTGTTCGATTTTGCTTCCTCCTGCTTCAACAATAAGCATACATCATGTATTATAAATATAAATTCATCTAATTATTTAAATAATAACAGCATGACACAAGTTTACATGAATTTATGATATCAAACAAAATATATTGATGATGAGATAAGAGTATGTACATTCACATGAAAGTGTATGAATTCTTAAGATAAAATAAGGCTATTTTATAAATTTCGTTGTAAAGAAATCTTATTAGCTATGTTACTTTATTTATACCGGTTTGTAATCTAACTTCGATTCAAGTTTCTTATTATCTGAAACTTTCCTTACAGCTTTCATAAAATCTTCTTGGACAACATATTCTCTCTCCAATCTTATAGCAAATAAGCCAGCTTCTGTACAAACATTTCTTAAATCTGCCCCATTAAATCCATCCGATAATTTTACTACTGCCTCATAATCTGTATTAAATATTAGCCAATTATTTCCAAATCATAAAGATTATGTATATTATACATTACATATTAATATATTTACCAATGTCACCATGCTTGGCAATTGGACCTGCATGAATTTTCAAAATTTCCAGTCGAGCTTGTTCGTTAGGCAAAGGTATTTCGATCTTTCTGTCCAAACGACCGGGTCTTAAAAGGGCAGGGTCCAAAGTATCAGGTCTATTTGTTGCCATTATCATTTTTACTTGACCTAGAGAATCAAAGCCGTCCATTTGATTTAATAATTCCATTAGTGTTCTTTGAATCTCTCTATCTGCACTAGTTCCCTCGGAGAATCTTCGCCCGCCTATGTAAAATCAAATAGTAGTAATATTAAGTACTATTTATTTTATGTGCGTATATTATTTTTTTGCTATGTATTATCAACTTTATCAGATTGCCACTTGTATATAAAAATTTTACCTATCGCATCAATTTCATCCATGAATATAATACACGGTTGATGATCGCGAGCATAATTAAACATTTCTCTGATAAGTCGTGCTGATTCTCCAATATATTTGTCAACGATGGCGCTTGATACTACTTTTAAGAAATTTGCATCTAATTGACTAGCAACTGCCCTTGCCAATAATGTTTTGCCAGTACCAGGTGGACCATACAACAAACATCCTTTAGGTGGAGTAATACCAACTCTTTGAAAGAGTTCAGGATTTAATAAAGGCAGTTCTATAACTTCTCGTAATTCACGTATTTGTTCGCTTAAACCACCAATAGCAGAATATGTAACATCACCAGGATCTTCATGAGACATGTTGTAAACCAATGGATCAACCTAAACGAGATGAAATATAGTTTATAACAAGCAATCGATAAACTAATAAAGTATAACGTATATTCAATTATTGCATATCAAATTATTTTTACCTCGCGCGGTAAATAACGCATTATAGTTAAAGTTGTCATATCAAGAGCAACTCTTGTTCCAGACTTTAATTTATTTTTATCAAGTTGACGTCTGCAACCAACAACGTAGCGAGGACCATTTGTTGCTTTTACTATAACTGAAATAACATTACATGTTTTTTTTTATATTTATTCTTAAAATAAAACAAAAAGAATTTCTAGATCTTTTTTTTAAAGCATTTTACTTACATTTCTCTTCTGTAAGTTGCTTAAGAACCTCACCAACAATCTATTATAAGTTCATAAAAATTAAGAAAACAGTTAGCTTGCATACATTGAAAATTTTTTACACAAAGAAATATTCAAAAGTGTATTTATTAAACAATATAATTTATTTACCTGACCAACACTTTGAAGAGCTTTCAAGTCATTTTCAGATTTGTCATATTGTTTGGTCAGATCTTTTAAGTGTTCCCTCACTATAAATATAAACAAAATTTATATATATATATTTATATTAAATACAAGAAGTATAATTCTATATTTATATAGGATTAATTATAGAGGAAATAATAAAACATAAATAACAATTATAACAAATCAAACATGAGACAAAGAACTATCATAGAAAAATAAGGTTAGGTTATATACGTTTTTGAAAAGGACAGATTACCTAGAAAAAGAAATAAAAATATAAACATCTTACTTTCTTTTAATCGTGATTCTACTTCTTTGTGCTCCAAAAGCTTTTTTCGATAATTTTGAAGAACCTTTTCTCTTACAGAATCCATGGTGACTGCCATTTTTACTTATCTCGCTGTATAATGCTTGTATCAACGCTTGGCTTTGAGAAAGTTTCTGGGTAGAGTCAGGCATCAACAACGCATGTTGTATCACGTCTTCGGAATGTGGATAATGACGATCTTCATCCTCGATTGTACTTCCATCTATAATTTATGATTTCAATAACGGAGTATAAAATATAAAATGGATATATAATAATAATAATAATTATTTTCTATTGTTTTTTTTCTTTTCATTTTTTTAACTGAAAGACGACAATGAAAATAGATAAATCTAATTGATAATAAAAATAATTATTAAATTTCATAAACTGTCAACAATTACATTTCGAAAATCTTTTATTTTGAAAATGAAAATCGCATGAAATTCGAACAGATTTAAAAAAAACTATCATTGAAATTTATTTTGTATAATCTTTACATTTATATAAACAATTACATTATAAATACGTGACGATATTTATCACAAATGTATATCATAATAATCGAATACACATTGTAGCATATGATTTAGTATTATAAAATTATACAACATAATGTATTAAGATAAATACAAAATTATGATGCAGATTAATTTTTTGTAATTTTATAATTATAAATGAATACGTTATTGTGGCATAATTATTAATAATAATCGAAGCATAAGATTGTTTAACAATATTGTAAATGATGTCACAAGCTTTTAATGGAAAATAAATATTAATATCACATGTAAATGTTTACTTACTTCTAGAAGATTCTTGAAATATCAAACGAAACTGATTTGATAAAGTGTATTTAAAATATTTAATTGTATACTATTATAACGAAAGAGAGAACAACTTAAGAACAAAGGTTATTTACCCTTACTAAATAATTGATTTGATTGGTAAAAATAGTACGCTTAATGTTTTCGAAAAAAAATACAGTTAATAGAAAAATAAAATAATTGAAAATACACGGGTCTCATAATTTCTTTTGTCACACAAATTCTTGGACAAACTTTTGATTATTTGCACCATTAGCAGAGGTCGCTGTATGTAACATTCATGTTCCGGTGCCCTGTGAATAATCCATGAAATGAATTAAAGCAGTGAATTGACATATTGCATATCGTTTTATAGGAGGTTAGAGGATCTTTTCGTTCTAATTAAAGGTAACAAAGTAATATACATTAAATAAAAATATTAAAGGATAAACGAAATGAACTGCTATAAGAAACTTTGTTTTGTATAAATAAAACAATAATTGCATGAAAGTATTCATTGATAAATAGTTTGGTTAACATGAACTTATTACGTTTTTAAGCATATATAATATTAAATAAAAACATTAAATTAATCATTATTTAATAATAAATTTAAGTAATTACCATGTTTCTCTTTATTGAAACTAGTAGCATAATATAAATTGTTATAAATAGTATCACACATGTCTTTCTTTGTTAATATAATTTATTTAGACAAATATTATAAATGATTTTTTCTGATGTATTTTATGTACGATATTTATATTGCATCGACTTTTTGACTTAGGTATTAAAAACAAAATGGGTGTGCTTGGAAGAAATACAGAAGCAATGGAAGTAGAAGTTACAACCACTGATACTCAAAACGGAGAAGGTGATTCAGGAGATAAGAAGGATAGTGATCTTCTTACTATTCATGATATTCGAGAGCATACACGTCAAATTGAAAAGGCTGTACAAAATAAGGAACCACGTTTTATTTTGCGTGCTTTACGTACTTTACCTAACACTCGTCGTAAATTAAATCCTATTGTATTGAGAGGGGTTATTGGTGGATTTTATACAAAGTCTGCAGCAGAACGTGAAGCGCTTTTAGCTTGGGTAGATGAACCAATGGAAGTAGATGAGACTCAAGCAGCTATTCAAAGGTTTAAAAGTTCTTCTGCTACTTTGCTGCCTGAAATTGATGCTTATATTCATCTACTCGTACTTGTGAGATTAATAGATACTAGAAAGTATGACGATGCAGTACAGTGCTCCGAAGCACTTATGCAAAAGATCGTAATGCAAAATCGAAGGACTATAGATTTAATAGCTGCTAAGTGTTATTTCTATCATTCGCGTGCTTATGAATTAACTAATCAACTCTTTAAAATAAGAGGATTTCTACATCTCCGATTACGTACAGCTACTTTGCGCAATGATTTTGAAGGCCAAGCTGTCCTTATTAATTGTTTATTACGGAATTATCTCCACTATAATTTGTATGATCAAGCAGATAAACTTGTACTTAAATCAACTTTTCCTGAATCTGCAAGTAATAATGAATGGGCACGATTCCTATATTATTTAGGTAGAATTAAAGCCGCAAGATTGGAATATTCTGCAGCTCATAAATATCTAGTCCAAGCAATGCGTAAAGCACCGCAGACTACTGCAATTGGTTTTAGGCAAACTGTGCAAAAGTTGGCAGTTACGGTAGAGCTTTTATTGGGAGATATACCCGAGAGACAAATATTTCGGCAGGCTGCTTTGCGTCGTGCTTTGGCTCCGTATTTTCAATTGACACAAGCTGTTCGTTTAGGAAATTTACAAAGATTTGGAGAGGTATTAGAAAATTTTGGACCACAATTTAGAACAGATCACACTTTTACGTTGATCTTAAGATTGAGGCATAATGTTATTAAAACTGCTATTCGTTCGATTGGACTTTCATATTCACGAATCTCACCGGCCGATATCGCACGCAAACTTGGTTTGGATTCTGGCGTTGATGCTGAATTTATAGTAGCAAAAGCTATACGCGATGGAGTAATAGAAGCTACATTAGATCCCGAAAATGGTTATATGCGTAGTAAAGAGACTACTGATATTTATTGTACTAGAGAACCACTATTAGCATTTCATCAAAGAATAACATTTTGTTTAGACTTACATAATCAAAGTGTTAAAGCTATGCGTTATCCACCAAAATCTTATGGTAAAGATCTTGAATCTGCGGAAGAACGAAGAGAGAGAGAACAACAAGATTTAGAATTAGCAAAAGAAATGGCAGAAGAAGATGATGATGGATTTCCTTGAATTTATTCATCAATATTAATAACATGCTTTCATTGTATCGTTCAATCAATTTGGTATATAAAATAATTTACAGTTGCATTATAATAGTTTAATACATGGTATACAATTACTTTGGACTATCATGAAATGTAATTATTTTTACATGTTAGTCTTTGTTTCTTTTGTCATATGTCTTATAATTAGATAACTTTTTTCACTTGTGTTACTTATTAAATCACAAGTTTAAATTAAATAAAAGATCAAGAAATTATGAAATAAAAACATAAGAAGAAATTCATGATTAATATTTGAATATGACAAATTAATATTCATAGCATAATTATATAAAGTGTACGACACAATGTAATCTTATTTCTAAATATATTGTTTATTAACAAAACTTTTATTATGTTTCAAATATATTTTTCATTAATGAATTATTAAATATTTTTTTCTAAAATTATGGATTTAGTTTATAATCGTTAAATATTTATAGTATAATTTAGTAGAAAAAATTCGTATATATAATTTATTTTTTTTAATACATTTGATTGTAATAATAATTTCAAGTAATCTTAGAAGTAAATTGATTATTCGTATATAAGATAATTACAATGTTATAAAAATAAACAAAGTCGATCTTTGTTTATTTCAAGTTGTGCTTATTATCAGTTGACTGTCCACGTATCATAGTAAGTTGTCGAGTAAATATCGTATTAGCTACGTTGGTTACGAAAAATCATAAATTTGTTAGAATTTATTCTAAATCGGATTTTTTGTTGTTGAAAACTAATTATTTTTCATCTGTCATATATTGATTATTATTTATAGCATATTTTACTGAGCAATCGATATTGCTTACGATGTAAATTTTTTCATATTATTTTAGTACAATGTAAGCGCTACTAAACTAATGGCTATGCTTATTTTTTTATCTTATTTCAATATTTTTTATAATTTTACAGCTTCGAATACGCGTTTAATATTTTATTTTGATAGATATGATTTTTTATAGGTTAGGTTTGATAAGCTTTATATAGTTCGTCGATGATATAGGAATCGATATTAGCCAGCCGAGTAAAATTTCGTCGATAATCAATTCAAACAATTAAGAAAATTTCTATGAAATATTGCATAGATGTTTTATAATAGTTTTCTATTATAATTAAACAATTAAAATATATATCACGTATTCTTTGAAATATTTTTTTATTTCTTTTACCGACAGTAATAATATCAAAGTAAAACGAAAGAAAAATTCGATACGAAAATTGTTTATAGATGGCACGTCTTGTGCTTGTTCACTTATTGGAATGTTCTAATTTTTATATTGTGCAGTATAAAACTTTAGGAACGAGAAGTAACTTGTGACATATATAGTTAATATAGTTAATCTTTTGTCCTGAACGATGTATGCATACGCTCTCGAAGAATGGGCGTTCAGTAAATACAGGATGCATCGAAAAGTTGATTATTATTAAATTATATCATGTTTTGTAATTTATCAGAAGGAGCTTTAATATTTAACATCTTATTATCTTCGAACATTTTTATAATTTTATCACGTTATAATTAAAAATGTATTATATGTAATTAAAAATATAATATTTCTAAAAGAAGTTAAAAATAAATTACGTTATTTTATTAATCAATCGAGCATCAATCAAAGCTTCCCGGTTATGGATAACACGAGCGTACTGGAGTTCAAAGACTAAGAAAAATCGGTTAATACCGATCGGAAAGGTAGACAACAAACAATTTAACAAGAAAATTAGACGCATATTTTTGTATGTCGAGTTTAGTGAAGTTTTTGATGATTGATGAAGTATATGTTAAGAATGTCTCAATCGATGATCAGGTTCTACCGTGCTTCATTATAAACAGTTACAGTGAGTCGACTCAACTCGGCTTTATCTCGAATCTAGAGGGTTAGCCTTGTTAGCAAGCTGAACTATGGACTATTACATTTATCGAAGTCGATCCATCGATATCAAAAAATGACGTACGGGCAGGCAGTGATGGATACTTTCGAAGGAAGGACCTCACACTGTCGTAGATCGAGCCGAAATCTTGTCTGGTACCGATCGCGAAGAGATAAAAGAGGTATGATATTTAATTAGGTGTCTTATTAAAAACGAATACCAATGTCATGATAATGTTTCAAAGTTATTTAATATTTGATTTAATTATGTAAGTCAGAGAGCAAGTATTTAAGTCTTAAATCCTTAAAAGTTTCGAATGGGAGCTAAGTTATTAATGGATAAATTACATGTTTCTAGAATTAAAATCAGTGAGGATGATTACGAAACATACTCTTAATTGACTTTTTTAAAGAAAGTATATAATTATATTTATTTACCTCGAAAATATAACTTAGTGTTTTGATGATACTAACAAGATCGTTGTAAACTATTTATATATTTGTTATTTATAGATATTTATGTGAAAAAAAATAAAAGAAAAATGGCGGATCGTCGAAGATTTGGTCATACGATCGCGCAAGCTTGAGAGTCCGGAATAAGGTATGTCAGAGGGCAAGGTGGGGATCTACGAGAAGACTCGCGAGAGAGTTGAGGAGGGGTAGAAGCGGGACCGAGATAAAGTCAGAATTATGATAGTCTCCGTTTAAGACAATTAAGGTAGAACCGGTTCACAACACGTGTTACAAGCGAGGCCCTCCCCGTATCTCCTCTTTGGGCTCATAACCCGGCGTCATGTCTTCTAACTAGGCCCCGCTTAAGCTACCCTCGACGACGGTAAAAATATTGACTCGCACAACGACTCCTTGTAAGTGGACTGTAAGGACATTGTCTTTGCCAGACGTATGTTTCATCATGGCTTAAGTTTTGTCCGTTTTTCCTTGTATTCTATCACTTAGCCATATAGACAATATTTTATCGTTCGAGTTTCGCACGAGATGAGAAGATAGGGACGATGCCAGTTCGTCGATGTCATTTGTTACGGCTGTATCAGATTGTGGTGTATGCGCGACACGTATGCATATATGTATACATGTATTGTAAATACGTATATGCTCTCACAGAAGACGCTCATAGCTTTGCCTAAAAGTCACTGTCTATCGGCGATGCACCTTTTTCTCAGGTCTCTTTCTCTTTCTCTTTTAGGGATGACCGATACAGAACAGTGCTTAGCTGCAACGAGTCTGTACACACAAGTACATCATTATTGTTAGATTTTAGCTGAAGGATTCTCAACCGATGAATATCCTTTGATGAGAACCACTGTTTCATTGAGATTTCTATTAACCACTTCGATTGTATGGTTTTATTATTCGAGATTTCGTTATGACTACTTGTAATCACGTTTATACACGTTATACACAGGATTTAATGTGGATGTATATATATGTATATCTACTTTGACGTTCAATTGCCTTATTTTATTATTCTTATTATTATTATTATAAAGTAAATATTATAAAATATATGATTCACATCATAATGGAAATAATACAATGACAGTGTAAATGCATCTTATATCGTGTGAGGCAAGGAACGTTTAGAAAAAGTCCAAACATTTCTACCATAGTAGCGCTTAGTTTCCAACGATGATTCATTATTTTTCTTTCATATTATACTCTTCTGTAATTCGTCTCGTCATGTGTTTAGTATATAACCGTCCAATTTTTCGAGATACTATCTCGAAACTATAAAAATATTTCGATGTTATTAAAATTTTTCTTTATTTTTTACTTCATTGTATACCTACCTATTATTCGTTATTACATATTTATACCTACAAATAATTAAATTTCTTAGTTCTGTTGTAATAACAGTAAACAAACGGCAGAACGTTTTGACATCTTAATTTGTAAGTAAGTACTTACTTACGTTTCATTGTCCGACAGGTGAATGGCTAAGACAAATCGTTCGGTTACGCTATCAAGCATTAAATTCATTTATCCTTTTATTTTCTGATCTTATCGATGCTTTCTCAATGGTGGCACGTCGTAATCAAAGTCTGGATTCGACAAACAGAGTATACATATAGTCGTATAGTCCTGCGGGTTTTGAACTTAAAACTCGATTACGATTTCTGTGACATGTAAGTGGCATGTTCTCGTGTCAAATGTGATCAAATGCGTTCAATGATTATGGAGTAAATATCTATAAAAACAAGTGAATGTAAATGAGTAATAATATATTTGGTAAATAACATATTCATAGATATTAGTCGAATTGTGTCAACGATTTCGTTAGATAATAATTTTTAACAATTCTTTTATATAATAACAGAATAAATGTAATAATAATTAAATGTAACGCGTAATAATTATAATTGTTTAAGAACAACAAGTTCGTATTTATTGATAAATGAAATTACGTTAATAATTCAGACGTTTCCAATCTTCTTTTCAAATTCAATTGTTCAATAAGCCTTGAATTTTTTATGTCAAGACAACAGGGTTTACATAGGTGTTTTCAACACGTAACCTCTAGGAGCTTACGACGATTAGGTTCTTATTTACTTTTTTTTTATGCTTTTTCTTTCTTTTTTTTCTTTTCTTCGGCACGCGAAGACGTAAGGCACGTAATAACGAAGAGAATTATTGAGATAGGAACGAACGAATATAGTTGGCTTTCACGATGAACGTTGAAACTCATGGCAACGCCATCAATGGTACATCTACCGGCTATTCCGCTTCTCCATTGCAGGTAATTCACTCTAGCACGCATAATATCTCGGTTCTGAGTTGGCCAAGAGGTCGACTTTAGTTCCACGCTTTTTCTTGGATCATCAGGGATCATCCATATCCACAGACGTTGAATTCTCTTCTTGAATTCTTTTCTTGAATTTTTTCTTGCCGTTACAGAAGGAATAAGAGAAAGAAAAAGAGAAAGAGAAAAAGAAAGAGAGAGAGAGAGAGAGAGAGAGAGAGAGAGAGAGAGAGAGAGAGAGAGAGAGAGAGAGAGAGAGAAAGTAATTTTATAGAAGTAAAGTACAGCACGTAAGAAAGACATAAAATCGAATGAGATCTCGTATCAATTGTATAAGCAATACTGGAATACTTTGATCGTTACGAGAAAGTCATTCTATTCGAAATCCTGGAATCGGTGTAATACTGAGATGCTATGCATACTGCTTGAAATTATTCTTCCCAGTGATTTGCATTCATCTTGTACCTCGTTGAATACGGGGTAAGGCATTTATGGATATAAAAATATTTAAGTAGTTACATTTTCTTTTTTCTTCTTTATAAATGAACAAGAAAGAGATTCTTCAAGATAATTGATTATTTGTTGTTACTATACTTATCGTTTGTAATACTATAATTTTTTTTTTTGGAAATTATATATTAATTATACATTTAAATGTCCCACCTTGTATATGTAGGTATGCAAGTCATTTTTGTGAGAGTTGATTTTCGAGAATATTTATTCGACGTTTAATTAATGATTTTTTTCTCATTCTTTCTTCCTCCCTCTTTCTCTCTTTCTCTCTTTCTCTCTTTCTCTTTCTCTAAAGTCTACTTTTCGATAAATTATCATAACGATGTAATGATAATAATAACGTCACGTTTGTTTTCCTCAGAGCTCACGGTTGTCCTTCCAAAGGGGGATAAGTAGAGCCTCTTCATCGACCTCTAATTTATCATCGCCCCCGAAACGTTTAGCTAAATTGTGCGGCCCATAAAACACGCGTTTTTCCCAAGCGTCGAGTGCTACGGGCGTATAATTAATAGCACACGTTACGGAGAACTTTTATCGGTTCTTGACGGCCGCGTTTACGACATAAAGAAAACAATCTTGTAAGTATCTTTCGAATGGATTTTATTTCAGTCAATTCTTTTTTTTTTTCTTTTTCATATAGCTATTATAAGAAATATAAATATCTTTGCCAGAATAATTTAAAAGAAAAAAGGAAAAAAGCAAACAAAATTTTTTTCTTTTAGACAATTTACGTAACATTGTCAAATCAAAGAGAATTTCGCGAATGAGAATCGAATCAGTGTCGTTTGACGTTAAATGTAGCAAAAAGCGAGGAACAATGATGGCAAAGAAGAAATGAAGGGAAACTTAGATTTGCCGGCCCGCCCCATTTGCTTCGGACCATTGGAAGATGTGGGAGCAGTTTGTTTAGACGTAGGTCTAATGTGTGGACAACCTATAATCATCGCAGGAAGAATGGAAGGCAGGATCGAATATATATCATGGAAAAGGAAACGAAATCGGACGAAACGAGGTGTACCGTCGTTTATAGTCCTTAATTTCTGAAGCGGTTGTGGTATTAGTTCAAATATGTTTTGTGCCAAAAGCTTTGTTAATGTTACACAATAATATTGTATATATATATATATATATACGTATATTTATTTTTTATTAACAATCTAGATTTTTTAATGTAATATTTTGGACAAATGAAAGAATTAGGTACATATTCTTTAAAGATTAAACAAAATTTGCTATCACTAATTATGATGTATGAAAACATATCATGTAAATATTAAGAGTTTACGCAGAATGTTAATTGTTTTCTTTCATTTTTTAAATTGCGAAATAATAGTACCATCTATGTAGTTAATATCAGTGCGTTCATAGACTACAAGTTTACACATAGACGAATTCGCGTTCGAGCGAACAAAATTCGTAGACTCAGCGAATTCTGCTTTCGGCTACTTTGTAGTTTTGCCTACCTGGAGTTTACGAAACGATCGGACTATTCATTAATGGCCTGCTATTAGAGCCCCGTGTATGATTACGTGCCATTCCTTTTAATAGCCGGTTCTACGGCTCACTTTTATTTCGATCTAATCTTCTTTCTTTCTGGATGCTCGAGGATCCTGACGTTTAGAGCCTCTAT